>QLOD02000016.1:22531332-22565413 GCA_003260245.2 Sideroxylon spinosum | reverse complement strand
TAGCTCTAGCCTGACACTGGATTCACAAGAAGGAGATGGGATGATATCTGGATTGTGTACAGTGGCTCAAAGGCCTAGGAGTCATTTCTTATGCCCGAGCTCCCATCGATGGTAAGTTTTGACTTCTTGGGAGCCTCTTTATTGGTGGTTTGTTTATTTTTTTTTTCTTTAACCTATCCACATTGAAATGAGGCATGATTTCTAAAGGGCTTGATTGAGATGGGTTATCTGCACTAAAAAGTAAGATCAAAGTAAGATTAAATGAGAAAAGAAGTAGAAAATAGACTAAGAACTCCCTCCACTCATGTTCGATCGTAAAAGCCTATTTGGTCGGCTTCGGACTGAGCATATAAGTGGTCAATGATTCTAGATTAACTAGTGGCTCAGCCTCGTGCACACTGTGCTTCTTGACGACCTCAATCCTGGCTTTGAGCTTGTCGAAGAGCTTGGGCTGGGCTTAGGTTAACAAGAAGAACAAGTAAAGGTCAGCAAAAAAAAAAAAAATTCACTAAGGCATAGAGTATCATCCATTTCTTCGTCAGGCAACCCCATTACCTAGGGCCTTTGACCGATGCTTGATAAGGGGCTTCCCAGTATTGGCACTCCAACCATCCTCATACATGAAGAAGAATTTATCTTTCCAACCCTTGTTGGAAGTCGGTAGGTTGGAAACCAAGTTGGGTTCCCTTTCTCAGCCCGAGAAAATCCACCAGCTCCCGCCTGCCTCAGTCACATTATAGCAATATAAAAAATCGTCAGCTGAGAGCTCGTGATCGGTTGCTGCCCTCACAAAACTAAGCGCTCGATTATGATTCCCAACTATTTAGAAGAATCTGGCCAAGTGTAAGCTCAGCTGGTCCAAGATCTCCTATACTGGCCTAATTGGGAAAATGAAGGCCCCCAATCAGGGCACCTTCGTAGACGGTGACTTCATCGCCTATAAGGAAACATGCCCTGTCGTTTTTCTCAGGTACCCTGAATGAGAGTGGCTAGAGAATTGAATGACAAACCAAAGCTATTATGTCTTCACTGCATCCAAGGTGGACACTATGTCCTCGGTATAAAATTGGGGCCTCTCTCTAACCACGTGAGTGGAATTAGCAACCTCCGGGCCAAAGGCATCAACAATTAGCCTAATACTCTTGGCTTATGCTTCCGTATCCACAGTAGAGTGAGAAGCAGAAGCCATTTCCCTAACCCTAACTAAATCCCCTGAAGGGGTATACTTTAATCAGCCATAGATATCCTCAACTTCACAATAAAAGAATTAAAAAAAAAGTACTGAAAATTGCTCTAAGAAGTCTAGGGTTTCCTATGACTCCTTCCAAATTGGGGATTCGACATGATCTACGATAAAATAAGAGATCCCAACAAACAAACCAATGCATAAACCAAAATAAAAAGATTAAAGAGAAGAAGAATTGTAGAAAAATAGTACTTACGAATGGAATAGAGAATCTACGGTCACAAGTGAGAAGTGAGAATACGAAAATATTACATAAGAGGCTATGACTTGCAGAAAGCTATTGTAGGCACGAAGGTGAAGGGTTTGAGAAAGGGATATCGAAATGTAAAACCCGTTTCAAATTCAAGGGCCAAGATTCGTCTGAATAGATGGCCAAGATTTCTCCATACATCCGTGAAGTTTTTAAGATATCATAAATTAATGCATGGCAAAGCGGATGGGAAATACATCTCATCAATGTAGCACCAACATTATCATGCCTATGGCGCATTAAATGCGAGCGAGAAAAATAAAGCCAATAATCATGGGATTCACCTAATCTCGCTTGGCAGACTAAGGAAATCAGGGGCATCTGATAAGGGGAAGTTCTACACTTGATCGGGAGATGTCCGCCAAGTTCTCACTTGACCTTACCCAAGTGGAGGATTTTCACCAGGCTTCCTGAGTACCCTCACTAGGTCAAGGGAACTAGTCAAATTTCCTGCTCGGTTCTTGCCCGACTGGGGGCACCATCCCAATCGGTCTTCAGCCGATTGGCTAGTCTCTAGACTATGCTATTTCTACCAAAGTGGCTTACTTAATATGTCTCACGTATATTCACCTCCTAACATCTTCCAGAATATATGCCTATAAAAGTGCCAATATAAATAGTACTCGAAATAACAATTTGCTGAACCAACTGAGAATCAGCTTAGGGATCTACAATGATAGGTGGCATTATTCCATTGGAGGAAAAGACATGATTGCATGCAGCGTACACTTTCACTCCACGTGAGTTCCTTCGTATATATACCATCACTTTACAAGTATATAGGTACGACTCACTTCCCTTACCGAAACTCGGCCAAAATATTTTCTCAACTCTCTTTCTAATTTAAGAATTAAAGATTCTTTGACAGGCACCACATTGGTATTCAAATAGCATTCCAGGCATAGAGCAGATCCAGAGAAAGATACCAATTTACTGAGTTATTATATATATATATATTTAGTTTAGTCTCGATAGGAAGCATAGGAGGGGGAGGAGGTGCCCTATTAATTGATCCAATGGTATTTGCTCAAGGTCCTAAAAGGGAATAGCAAGGGTAGGATTATACAGCTCCCACCCACAAGGCATCTTCTTAGGATATTACATATCTTTTCCATGGATACCTTGTTCACAACGTGGTACCGTAAGATCCATGGAAAAGAATAGAAACCCAAACTATCCAGTTAGGCACTCATTAGTCAGTGGCCAACCGAGACACGAGTAGTTTGTTAGTTTCGGAGTGAAAGGATAGTTTTGGAGGGGAAGGCCATCTACTAACCTTCACCGCCATTGGTGGACTCGCCAAAAACACCCTCCTTGGCGCCAAGCTCCATCTCAAGCCATCTCGCCAGAGCTTTAGACGCACCAGCAATAGGAGATAAAAAGTAATGTACGTAGAAAAATTATTAAATGGTAGAGTTCTACATCATTATATTAGCTAAAAGACTCACAAGATATTGATTAGAATGAAAACTTAAATTTCTATTAACATACTAAGGATTTTATACAAGACTACAATCTGAAAATTAACCTACAAATAAGTAATATCCTAACAGAATCTAGCTAAGAATGGTAATAGAATTGTTAAAAGTCAATCCTATAACGATGGCCTACAAATTAGTATCTTCTCGATAAGGAAATCGAATATTTAAAATAAAAGTAAATGTTCTTGTATATGTGAAGAGAATATTTCCGTATTATGCCTCCACAATATTGGCTATCCATCGTACATGCCGAGATTGAACGAAGGGTGACAAAGGGGCGAGCAGGCAGTGGTTTAATGAGCAAATCTACGAGTTGATAAACAACACTGATATGGAAGACATGAATTTTTCCTTCATTTACAATTTTTGAACAAAACAAAGATTAATTTCTTCATGCTTTATTCGAGAATGGAAAACTAGAATTAAACATAATTGTATGGCACCCAAATTATCACGTAACAAAACTGGGACACCGGCAGTGGGATCCCTAGTTCACTTAAGAGTGTTGTGTGCCATAGAACGTCGGTGGTGGCAATATCTGGGAGTGATACTTAGCTTTGGTGGAAGAACGGCGACTACACATTGTTTACGATTGCCCCAAGAAACTAAGTTGGGATCCAAGAATGTAACATAAGTAAATGTAGAGGTACAATCATCATGATTGTTAGTCCAGTCGGCAGCAAAATAGCATATGAATTTACATATTGGAGTGCTGAAGGAGTAGGCCATGAGTAATGGTAGCTTTGAGATATCTGAGCAATCATTTTTTGGCAGCCCAATTGGTTTCAGTTGGCAAGTGCATGAATTCAATCAATTTATTTACCGCAAAGGCTATCTCCGTTCGAGTAAGTGCCAGATATTGTAAGGAGCCAATAACACTGTGATAGGTAGTGACATCAAATGGTGGATTACTATCATTAAGTACGAGAGAAGGTTGTGTAGGAAGAGGGGTGTGCACCGGTTTAGCAGCGTTCATGGATTTACAAGATAAAAGATCTGGTATATATTTTCTTTTGATTAAAAGTAAACCTGATGAACACTGGTGAGCTTCTACACTGATAAAATAATGGAATAGGCCTACGTCCTTAAGAGAAAATAACGTACCCAATTGATTTATGAACTTGGAAATGGCCTGTAAATCACTTCCTATAACAATAATATCATACATATGTTAAAATAAAAATTGTTACAATAGACTCATCAAGAATAAAAAGTGACAAAACAATGACACAAAATTAAACATGACACCAACATGAGAGCTTCTCTATTCTCTCTCTTTCTAAAAACACCTATGGCAAACCCAGCTACTAAATCTGATCTAATCAATCAACCTTTGCCTCTTGCTCTATTAGAAACTTCATCGGCAATCGGTTCAAACAAGGATGGTATAGATTTAGATGAGGAATCTTTGGATTTCTCATCTCTTTCTATTTCGCCCATCGTCTTCAGCTTGCAAGGAAAAGATGTTTCCCAGATAAGTGTCCAGTCCCTTCCCTCCTCTCCTAGAAGGAGGTGCTATGGTCTTCCAACAAAGCTTAGTTTAGATGACTTAATGGTAGAAATTCATAAGCTAAAGGAATCTGGCGACAGCTCTGTTACTGCCTGCATGGGAGGTTCTTTAAAGAATTCGAAGAAGGCATTGGATTTGGAAGATTCAGCTACAAAAGTGGCTACTTTCCATGAAGATGCGATTTAGAATCTACAAAAGTCAAACAGCAAAATTGAGACCAGTTGGCCACGAATATGTTCTTAAATGACCATCTCCAGCTAAATGATGAAGGAGATAAGAGCAAAAAACCAATTGACGCGTACATATATAAAGAAAGGCCACAGGCCATTCAACTAGCAGCAACAAGACACGATGGAAACGGAGATTAGCAACACCCATTGTTGAATGTCCACGGTAAGCTTGGTGGTCACCTTACACAGTATTGCACCAAACTATCCAATAAGCAACAGACGTAACTGGTGCCACGTGGTAAGTCTATAACTTCTATTGTTCAAAATTCTGCCACATGTTCTACTTTCCTGCCTAAGTCACAAATGGTGCGCAAACTTCACTGTTCCAGACTATTCCCATGTCTAGGACTAAGGCTACGTTTGTTTGTTGGTATAAAAAATAAAGGATGAGTAATACTGTGCGATTAGTAATACTGTGATATAATAGATGGAGGATAAATAATATTGTGATAGGATAGTGGATAAGTAATACTGTGTTTGATCTGTATAAAAGAGAAAGATATAAAAAATGGGATAAATTGATTGAAATGACTTTATTACCCTTACAAAAAAAATTAAATGTTACATAAAAACACCCGACCCTTCAAGACCACAAGGCAGCCAGCTCTTTGCTAATTAAAACTGGACCTGAAACTTTTTTTTTTTCTTAAGAGTGTGGTAATTAGAAGAGTTACAATGTTTTGAGTGAATGTAAATTGTTTAATTACATAATTACCATAAAAAACACATATCTGATAATAGTATCATAAAGTTACAATAACACCAAACAAAATCTGAGATTTCTGCTCGCTTAAGATGAGATCACGATGAGCTTTTTGTTAATCTAAGAATGACTGCCACTGGTATTCTAACCCCATAAAATGCTCCAAGATTGACATAAGCCCCTACATGCTACCAGTCACTCCCCCTAGCTTTACCTGCTCATTATGCAATTATTTTTTTAAATGAATCTAAATTTTCTTGTTAAGCGAGGGCCAAGTTTGCATATATAAATGTGAAAAAAAAAGATGATTTCAAAAATCGAGTGAAATTTTAAAGACAAATTAGGGGACCAATCACATCAATATTGTTCGGTAATAAAAAAGATCACTGTCGAGCGAGCCTTCCACGTCTGCCGGAAAGAAGATTTCCCAAACCTGAGAATGAAGAGCAGGTTAAAAAGGGAGGTCGGGGAGGGTTCTCGACCATAACCTCTTCGAAGCTTAAGTCAGTATTGGCTTGAGGGAAAAGAGAGTAATTGAACTGTAGTCGGCGAACAATCGAAGACCTCTCTCCATTCTGCCACTAAGTGTTCTATTTATAGTTGGAATGGAAATTGATGTGTTACTTGACGGTGCAATGGGTAATCATTAACTTTCTTCCAAGGTTGTTTCTTTCTGAAAATAGCAAGCTCCTCATTAAATGCTCGTCACGTACCATTAAATGCCTCCTTCTTTGCCTTAAATGAATGTCACCCTCATTAATTGCATATTGGGGCAAGCGAAGGGATAGTGGGTGACACGACTTTCGGGGACTGTCCAGGTGTCCCATCCTTCCCCCACTTGTCAAATGAAATGATGACGAATAGGTCAACGTGGCTTAATCGTAAGGGCTTAGATGGTGGGCCCCTCTCCCATGCGTACCCCGCTCGGGGAGATGTTCCCTGAACACGAGAGAAAGGAGAGGTTGTGATCGGGGAGAGTCGCCACGTGTAGAATGTATTTTTTTGTACCAACATTATGCCCCCACTCTGGTCGGGGTACATGCTACCCCGAGCAGAGTAAAAATGACATGAATACGAGTTGGCTTCAAATTAATTCGGAACCCTTCCCAATCCCTTTTCTTGATTTATTGCATGGAATGTTGCTTTCCTATTGGTGATTTCTTTTTGTCATAATGGCGCATGAAGATCACTCTCGTGGCTTTCACGCGTGAGACGTATTCCTTTTCGGAATCCGAAAAGGCATTGCCGCCTGCCAAATTGATTGCCCATCGGTGCGGCGGTAATTTATTAATCGTTTCCCCCTCTTCTCAAACTTCAAACGTCTTGTATACCTCGCAAATATAGGCTCTCGCTTCCAGCCATAGTTCGTTTTCCTGGAAATTCTTTGCTCTCATCTCGGTGATCTTTCGTTCCTTGAGTGATATGTCCTTTACTTTTCCTTGCTTTCGATCTTCTTGCCTGGTGAGTATCGCAGATTTTCTTCATTTTCTCCTGATTTTCAATTTTGATTAGCAAAAATGGGTAGGTTAACAGATGAAATCAAGGCTGAAGGTGGATTCGAAGCTTTCAAGCAGAGATATGGTATCCCAGCTGCTGTCGAGATCAGGTTTGGAAGGGAGGAAGAATGCGAGATTGGGCTTTTCCTAATCGTCGCCATACCAGAGGGAGGACTTAGGTTCCCAATCTAGCTCTTCCTTCGTCAAGTTTTCCATGATAAACCTCTCACCTAGATGCGTGTCTCACAATTTCTATAGGATAGGAAACGGAGTAGAAGAGATAAATCGTAGGTATGGGTTTCACCTCTCCGTCTCCGATCTTCTTTACTGCTATACCCTACAAAAAATTAGTAAAAACGAGAATAAATGGTATCTTAAACCCCAATCTGAGAAAGCCCTCTTGTATATGCTTCCCGACCACATACGCAGCCTGGAGGACGATTGGTGCGTCGTCTCAGGCCGGTGGATGTGCAGGCTAGGGGATGATGCCTTTCCACCGATCACTTCTGCAGCCATGGGGCCAGGTCGGGCAGCTTTCACGTTCCCTGATTACAATAACTCATATATCCTTGCTTTTGTTTACAGACGAACGAGAACGAAAGTCTTGGGCGAAGGAGACTTACGCCGACCTTCCTCACATTGAAGCGGTGTTGAAATTCTTAGGCCATCTAGACACATTCCCCTTTGCAAGGTCGGCACCCATCCTTTTTCAGTTCCAGCCGACATATCGTTCGTTCAACTCGCCTCCTCAAGGTTTCGGCATCGGGGAAGCATCCGATAAACTTCATCAGTGGTACAGCTGGTCCCCTGAAAGGAAGCTCGAATTCTATCTGCTTTATCATCCCGAGCAAAAATAGTCTGTACCCCTGCAAGTAGTTCCTCCGGAGGGAACAGCTGTTGCCCAAACTATCCCCTCCGAGCAAGCAATGCCTCCCCGACGAGATATCAAGAAGGTGGCCGAGAAAAATGTCAAGCAGCAGATTACTGAGCGCAGAAAGGTCGAGGAGGCAAGGAACGTTGAGGCCGGGAGGAAGATCAAAGAGGAAAATATCAGTAAGAATAAGGTGGAGAAGGGGGTCTCCATCAAAGAGCCCTCGGAAGCTACGAGGAAAATACCCCGAGTGGTGGAGGAGGATCCAAAAGCAAAGAAGAAACAAAAGGTCAGAGAAGCCTTAAGTATGATAGATCTAGATACCACCAAAGAGGCCCCGACTGCAACACAGACCCCTCCTCCTCCCTGGGGTGAGCCAAAGGGCACGGACACAGGGACTTCTACTCCAGTACCACTCCAAATTGTTTATCCTCAACATCTGATCCAGGATACAGACCCTTTTGTCTCGAAAATCCTAGTTCCAAGTCTGCAGTTCCCATCCAGGCGTCCTTTTACTATTAAGGACACTGCTTTGAACCATCTCGAGGACTATCTGAAGGGAGTCCTTCCACCTTGGGATGTTAATGCTGTCAAGAAGCAAAGGATGGACGATCTCTGCACATCCTTGATGAAAGATGTGATCTCTGTAAGCTCTCACTCCTTATCTTCATATTTCATTAACTATTGTACAGATAATATCTTCTGCTGATGTCTAGTTATGTTATTGCGGTCGAGTCTTCACTCTATGGAGCTTATAGCAAGGGCGAAGGCCCTGCATACCAAGGCTGGGCGTGACGATGCCTACATAGATGCAGCGAGGGCAAAAGAAAGGAGCTCGGAGAGAGAGATCAAGCAGCTCAAGGAACAACTCGCTGCCGCTGATTCGAGAATAAAGGCTACTGAGGACAAAGCTGAAACCTTTAAATGAAAAATGAACGTAGCCCTAAAGGAGGTGGATTCGAAGGACGGGGAGCTCGTACAAAAAAATAAGTGAGCTCGGGAAGGCTCCTGCGGAGTTAGCCCTCGCCAAGGATGAGCAAACAAAAACTCAGGAGCAACTTGAGCATAGCAACTGAGAGCAGAATGAGCTCAAGGACGCGAACGCCAAGCTAAAGCTCGAGGTGAAGGCAGTGGTATTGGAGATTGAGAAGTCCATAAAAGCTGCTGAGTCAAAGGCCGACAAGGAGATTGAAGCTCACTTTAATGACTTTGTGAATCAGATGATGGATGCCAGGAATGAATATTTCCTTGATGGCTGGGAAGCAGCGATGTCCAAACTAAAAGTTGATCCTACTTCTGAGACATATAGGGGTATTCCATTTCTGAATCTGGATAATGTGATTCCATTGTTTAGTTAGAACGTGATCCTCGGTCTCCTCCCCTTGAGTTGACCAGGAGGGAGCTTGCCCAAGATAAGGAAGATGCCCCCGAGGACCTTTCTAGCAAGGATACGGATGAGTTGATTGCCAACGTCACAAAGTCCATTGTAGCCGAGTTGGACGAGGACGAATCCAAGGGGAAGAACCCAAATAATATTTTTCTTTTACCTTTATAAAAGATTTTGTATTAAGTATTTCTTTGTTCCCCGAGTAATGAAAAAGCTTTTCCTGTTTAATCTCATATATGCACAATGTGACTGAATTTCAGGAATCTAATGTCTTAGGTTTTAACTTTGTCAACGAGATTTTTGTTAAGGTGCCCTAAGCATTTCAGATATCTAACAATCATAACTAAGTGGTCGGGGCACAAATGGACAATTAATGTTGCTCAGAAATCATAACTAATCATCAAGTTACTTTGCTTTTCAGTGCAATCTCAACATTACCGGCGATAAATAGCAGTTGAGAGGCATTAAACCTTTTTTTTTTCATGAACATTATTTATTTCTTTTCAAATGGCAATAACTTCAAAGGAGATATGAGATCATTCTGACTTAACTTTTGTATCTGAGAGGGCCTATTGTTGATGGACCCAACAAGACAGCAATCCCTTTATAAGTTAACATCAGGGAAACCAATACAACAGTTTATACTTAAAACTGATAATTGCTTGAGTGGTGCGTTTTTCTTTTTTTAGTTGAATACTTATGTGATAGAGAACGAACCTTTAAAAGGTTACCTTTTGCGAATAAAAATAACACTTTTGTAAACTTTTTGTACGTGCCTCGTCATCAATGGAGATTTTGACAATTCTCTTGAATCCGACTGAGGTCGGGGCTTTTGAAAATTATTTTCAATAGATCGAGGAGTAAGAACTTGGTTTAAAGGTAGCACCTGGTCGGTTAATAAACCAGGGCTATATCACAACTGGACATGTCAGTTGGACAATCTTTCTGATGATCCTTTTCAATAAACCAAGGAATTGAATCTTGGTTTAAAGAGTATACCTGGTCGGTCAATAGGCCATGGCTGTAGTACAATTGGACAAGTCAGTTGGATAATTTTTCTGATAATCCTTTTCAATAAACCAAGGAATTGAATCTTGGTTTAAGGAGTACACCTGGTCGGTCAATAGACCAGGGCTGTATCACAACTGGACCAGCCAATTAGACAATCTTTCTGATAATCCTTTTCAATAAACCAAGGAATTGAATCTTGGTTTAAGGAGTGTACCTGGTCAGTTAATAGACTAGGGCCGTATCACAACTGGACAAGTCAGTTGGATAATCTTTCTGATAATCCTTTTCAATAAACCAAGGAATTGAATCTTGGTTTAAAGAGTGTACCTGGTCGGTCAATAGACCAGGGTTGTATCACAACTGGACAGGCCAATTGGATAATCTTTCTGATAATCTTTTTCAATAAACCAAGGAATTAAATCTTGGTTTAAAGAGTGTACCTGGTCGGTTAATAGACCAGGGCTGTATCACAATTGGACAGGCCAATTGGACAATCTTTCAGATAATCTTTTTCATGAGTCAATACTGGAAAACCCAGTAGACAGTCCTTTTTGTGCAGGTGTGCCTTTCAACATTCTTATTTATTGATAAGTGTATTACGATAATTTGTACATATCAGATATTCCCAATTTTCAAATGTAAAATAGTTTTAGATGAGCAACATTCTATGGTCTTTTCAGGGGCATACCTTCTACGTTGGTTAATTGGTATGCACCATTTTAGGGAATACTTCTTTTACTCTGAATGGACCTTCCCAGTTGGCACTAAGCTTCCTTTCCGTTGGATCTTTCCTAGTTCCCATTAGCTTTCGCAGCACAAAGTCACCAACCCGAAATTCTCGGGGAGAGAGCTTCTTATTATATCTTTTCTTTGTCTCTCGTTGATAGTTTCCCAATCTTAATGTAGCGAGTTCTCTCCTTTCATCAGCTAAGTCCAGACTCACCTCCGTGGCCGTGTCGTGTTCCCCTTTGTCAAATGCTTGTAAGCGGATGGTAGGCATGCCAACCTCTAGGGGAATTACGTCTTCCATCCCATACGCTAAAGAAAAATGAGATTCACGGGTTGATCTTCTTAGGGTGGTCCTGTATATCCATAGAACTGATGGCAACTCATCCACCCATATACCTTTTGCAGCTTCTAACTTCTTTTTAATGCCATTTAGGAGGATCTTGTTGGAGGCTTCAGCTTGACCGTTACTTTGATGGTAAGCAGGCGAGGAGTAAATATTTTTGATTCCATACCCAGAACAATATTCCCTAAAATGGACCGCTATCAAGTTGGGTTCCATTATCGGAAATAAGTGACCTGGGGATGCCATACCTTGTTATGATAGTATTCCATATGAAACGAATAGTATCAGTGTCTTTGATGTGCACCAATGGTTCTGCTTCCACCCATTTGGTAAAATAATCTGTCCCGACCACTAACCACTTTCTGTTCCCGGAGGCAGTGGGAAAAGGACCCATATTATCTAGGCCCCATTGAGCAAAGGGCTATGGACTAGTCAAGGGACTTAACTCTCGAGCAGGATGATGCAAGATAAGACCAAACTTTTGACATTTTCGGCACTTCCTGGCATAGATCTGAGCATCTCTGCCCATCTTCGTCCACCGATACCCTTGGGTGACTGCCCGATATGCCAGAGATCTGCCCCCAATATGAGCCCCGCAGACCCCTTCACGTAATTCGTAAAGGAAGTTTTGTACCTGGTTCGGGTGGAGACAGAGAAGGTAAGGGCCTGTGAATGATTTCTTATAAAGCTTACAATCGGGCAAAAGCCAAAATCTTGTAGCTTTGATCCTCATTCTTCTCGCTTCTACTTTATCCTCGGGGAGGATGCCATCTTTCAGATACGAGACAATTGGATCCATCCAGGATGGTCGGGGTTGAATACAGATTACTTCTTCTCATTTGGAAATGCTTGGCTCATTCAAAGCTTCTAGAATGAGTTGGTCGGTAAGTCTGATTCTCGGTGAGGCAGCTAGGGTCACCAGAGCATCGGCATGAGTGTTGTGATCCCTCCTGACCAGCTCGATCCTGACGGTACCAAACCCTTCCAGCTGCTTCTTTGAGAAGTCGAGGTATTTGGCCATCTTTTCGTTTCTGGCCGCATACTCCCCATTCAATTGGTTGACCACCAATTGAGAATCCATTCTGATCGTTGGGTTTTTGGCAAACAACCGTCGGGGGATGTTGAGTCCGGCAAGCAAAGCTTCATACACGGCCTCATTATTGGTGGCTTGGAATCCAAGTTTTATTACGTATTCTAGCTTACCCCTTCTGGAGTTGTCAATACCACCCCAACCCCAGTTCCTTTCTTTAAAGAAGAGCCGTCTACCTCAATGTGCCACGAGGGTACGCTTGATTCAACTTCAGGCTTCGCTCTGAGTTAATCTCCATGTGCCACACTTCCTGTGCATGGTCGGGGTCGGATGGGGTGAATTCTGCTATAAAATCGGCCATCACTTGCGCCTTTATGGCTGTCCTTGGCACGAACTGGATGTCAAAGATAGCTAAAGAGACCACCCACTTGGCCACTCGTCCAGTAACATCGGCCTTTTTCAAGAGCTGGCCAACAGGATGGTCTGTTATTACTTAGACCATATGAGCACGGAAATAATGAGCAAGCTTCCTGGAGGCTACTACTAATGCTAAAGCAAACTTCTCCATGGGCAGGTACCTTACTTCTGCCCCCTATAAAGTTTTACTAGCGTAATAGATTAGCTTTTGCTTCCCGTCCTCTTCTCTTATTAGTACGACACTAACCGCTTGCTTAGAGATCGCCAAATAGAGTTGTAGAACATCCCCAGGTTGAGGAGTCGTCAAAATTGGAGCAGTGGTCAGATATTCTTTCAATTTCTTCAGCGCCTAGTCAGCTTCTTCATCCCAGATCATCCGATTTGCCCCTTTTAACAACTTGAAGAATGGTCGGCACTTGTCGGAAGCTCGGCTGATGAATCTGTTGAGTGCCGCCACCATCTATGTCAGCTTCTGCACACCTTTCTTAGTCGTCGGGGGGGACTACTGATTGAATAGCGTGTATCTGATCAGGATCAGCTTCGATACCTCTTCGGGTGACCAAGTGGCCTAAAAATTTTCCTGAACTAACTCTAAAGGCACACTTGGCAGCATTGAGCCTCAACCCATACTTATTAAGAGTGGAGAAAACATGTTGCAAATGTTTAATGTGGGTCTCAGGCTCTTTGCTCTTTACCACCATGTCATTAATGTACACTTCCATAATCTTTCCCAGGTTAGGCTTGAATATTTTAGTGACCAACCTTTGATAGGTGGCACCAGCGTTCTTCAATCCGAATGGCATGACAAAAGATTCCCTTAGGGGTAATGAAAGAAGTCTTCTCTTCATCTGGGCCGTGCATTGGAATCTGGTGCTACCCCCTGTAGGCGTCTAAGAAAGACATCCTTGAGCTCCCAGCAGTTGTGTCGACGAGCTGATCGATCTTGGGAAGTGGAAAAAGATCCTTCGGACAAGCTTTGCTCAGATCTGTGTAATCAACACAGACCCTCCACTTCCCCGTCTACTTCTTGACCACCACTGTGTTGGCAAGCCACTCAGGGTATGATACCTCCCTGACAGTTTTTGCCCCCAATAGTCTGTCAACTTCTTCTATCACAACCTCTGCATGTTGCAATACTGACCTTCTGGCTCTCTGCACCACAGGTTTTGCCCCCGAATTAACATTCAGCTTGTGACTCATGATTTCCAGGGAAATACCTGGCATCTCCTCTGGCATCCATGCGAAGGCACGTACGTTCCGAATCAACAGGGCGGTCAGCTCCTCCTTCTCCTTGGCTGTCAAGTTGGACCCAATCAAGAAGTACTTGTCATCCTTAACCGGACCTACATACACTTTCTGCAGTGATTCAACTGCTTTCCTCTTAGGGTCACTGCCTACGTCATCTATTTTCAGCGTCTCTTCCGACATCTCTGTGAGTTGAACTTGGTCAGGGAGTGGTTTGGACTTTAGGGCAGCCGTGAAGCACCGCCTGGATGTGTTTTGATCTCCTCTAATCTCGATCACCTCTTCACCATGAGGAAACTTCAGGACTTGGTGATAAGTCGAAGGAACGGCTTTAAGTTTGTGTATCCAGGATCTGCCCATGATAGCATTATAAGAAAATGGTGCATCCACTACTGTAAACTCGACCTCATACTCCACGGGACAAGTCCAGACAGGGATCACTACCCGATCGAGGGGCCATACGAGAGCCGAGTTGAACCTGACCAACGGCCAGTTGACGGGCTCGAGATCTTCTTCAGTTAGGCTGAGTTTCTTAAACAAGCTAAGAAACATGACCTCAGTTGAACTCCCTACGTCAACCAATATTCTTCTGACTTCAGATTCGAACATCCCTAGCGTAACCACCAGGGCATCGTTGTGTGGCTGCTCCAGGCCACCCCCTTCATTGTCCGAGAAAGATATTCCCCGAGTGTTGTCCTTACGTAACTTCTTGCTCGGGGAGCTAATAACCTCCAAAGCTGTATCTGCCCGACCAACAGCCTTTTCAGCGGTCGGTAGGCAAACGACGATGCTCTGAGGGTGGGTTGCCTTGTGTATGACGTGGATGACCGCTGGCCTTTGTACATCTCTTCTCGTTCTGGCCCTTACCGGTGGTCTACCTTCATTAGTAAAATCTTCACAGGCTTCTTTACGTCTCCTCCCTCGATCTTCCTGTTGTGGCCGAGGTTGTTGTTTCGCATCCCTGGTCTTTTCTTCATCAATAAATTCCTTTAAATGTCCTCTTTTGACCAGATCCTCGAGGTAAACGCACAAGGACCGACATTGTCCTGTCCGATGCCCTTTATCGTTATGATAAACGCAAAAATCTCTATGGTCATCCTTGCCGGGAAAATCCGACAACCTCCCAGGCCTTTTAAAGTATGGTTTGTTGCGGATCCAGGGGAGTATTCTGTAGATCGGCCCTTTGAACACCGTGTTTACGGCTTCAAAGACTGACCTCCTATCAACGATGGGGGGAAGCCCTCTTCCCGTACTTCTTCTTTTATCGAACTTGAAGGTTTTAGATTCTTTCTGCTCGGCCAGCTTCGTCTCGTCTTCTACTTTGGCATACTTCTCGATCCGGCACATGAGATCGGACATGTTCATGGCAGGTTTCTTTGCTAAGGAGAGCCATAGCTTATCTTCTTTTTTGAACCCTAACTTAAATGAAGTCATCCCCAGTTGCTCAGAGCAGTCTTCCACTCCATTGTAAAGCTCTAAGTATCTTCGAGAGTTATCCCATAGACTTTCGTTACCCCTTTTCTTCATGGTGAGGAGGGCGTCCACTATTTTTGGCTGCTTGGTATTGGCTAAAAATAGTGCCACAAACTCTTCTACGAGCTGTCCCCAACTACCAATGCTACGTAGGGGTAACTTATGGAACCACTGAAGTACAGTGTCTCCCAAAGTGGATGGAAAGACACGGCACATCAACTCGTAATTATTACTCCACAAGGTCATCGCTTGCATGTAATGGCGGTAGTGGGCCATAGGGTCCGATTTTCCATTGTAGATGGCGAACGGGCATTTGAAACTTCTTCGGAGGTTTGGCCTCACAGATATCTTCCGTGAATGGTGAAGCTGAGATTTTTCCAGGGCCCTCCTGGCCATGCCGCGGGACGTAAGGTTAAATC
The DNA here is from genome assembly GCA_003260245.2 of Sideroxylon spinosum. Classification (NCBI taxonomy): domain Eukaryota; kingdom Viridiplantae; phylum Streptophyta; class Magnoliopsida; order Ericales; family Sapotaceae; genus Sideroxylon; species Sideroxylon spinosum. The sequence goes on along the minus strand of QLOD02000016.1, from coordinate 22,549,572 downwards.
CTTCTAACTTGTTGAGCCACGGATCCTCCTCCCTGCGCGCAAAAGGCTTTTTGCTCTTCTTGGGGATGGGGTCATCGCTGGAGGAGTTTTCTTTAGAGTCAACTCACTCACTAAGGTTGGCCGTTAGTTCTTTCATGCCTTCTCCCCTCCTGTGTCGCTTTGAGGGTTTCTCCTTATGTTGTGAGTGGCCCTTTTCACGTTGATCCCGTATTGGTTGTTGTTGACGGCCTAGCGCCGCAAGATCGACGCCAAAATGACGTCCGTCATTCGGTAGTTGCTTCATCATGTTATTATCACCCTCAAAATTGCTCCTAAGTAGGGGACCGCTGTACAGGTGATCATAACTCTCCTCTGAGCTAGTCCCCTGTTGTTCTTCATCCAAGTCCACTGGTTGCTTCATCTTTCCTTTTTCCTCATTCATCTTAAGGAGAATGTCTTCCAGTTCATCTTACTTTGCAGTAGCTTCATCTTCTAAGTTGCGCAGCCATTTCGTCCCCTCCGTATTTTCCCTTCGCAAGTGCTTACCACTTGCTTGCGCTGGGGTTCCTATTATCAATGCCCCTTCCTTTAGTCCTTGAACTCCTGTCTCCTCCCCAGATCGAGCAGGTGGAGGAGTCTTATCTTTGCCCGTTGCCATTGCCATGCTTCCATTACTACAAAGATGATGTTCTAGAATAGAACGTGTGGGGAACTCAAAGAACGAGTGTTCCCCACGGTGGGCACTAGATGTTCGGTAATAAAAAAGATCACTGCCGGGCGAGCCTTCCACATCCACCGGAAAGAAGATTTCCCAAACCTGAAAATGCAAAGCAGGTTAAAAAGGAGGTCAGTGAGGGTTCCCGACCATAACCCCTCTGAAACTTAAGTCAGTATTGACTTGAGGGAAAAGAGAGTAATTGAACTGTAGTCGGTAAACAATCGAAGACTCTCTCCATTCTGCCACTAAGTGTTCCATTTATAGTTGGAATGGAAATTGATGTGTTACCTGACGGTGCAGTGGGTAATCATTAACTTTCTTCCAAGGTTGTTTCTTTCTGAAAATAGCAAACTCCTCATTAAATGCCCATCACGTACCATTAAATGCCGCCTCCTTTGCCTTAAATGAATATCGCCTTCATTAATTGCATATTGGGGCAAGCGAAGGGATAGTGGGCGATGCGACTTTTGGGGACTGTCCAGGTGTCCCATCCTTTTCCCACTTGTCAAATGAAATGATGAAGAATAGGTCAACGTGGCTTAATCGTAAGGGCTTAGATGGTGGGCCCCTCTCCCATGCGTACCCCGCTCGGGGAGATGTTCCCCGAACACGAGAGAAAGGAGAGGTTGTGATCGGGGAGAGTCGCCACGTGTCAAATGTATTTTTTTGTACCAACAATTATAAATCCATAACTTATCTGTCATTACTGTAAGCATTTCCCAGAATATACCGGCTGTAGAAGACATTCAAGCTCACTATCATAGTCTCTGTGAATGCAAGAAGCATCCCAGCCCCCAAAGCTACTGAAGCACCAAAGGCAGCAACTCTAATTCTGATGGTATATGTTGAAGCGCAGCAATGAGAAAGTAAAGTTGATTATAAAAATTTTGTGGTATTAATATTTATACAATATAAAAAGAAACAAGTTACCAGTTCAAAAAACCAAAAGTATGGGTTGAAAGGCTGAAATAGAAGCATACCATATAGAAAGCATAGAAGTCTCGAGCTTTGGATTTGGCAAGGGACCACCATTTTAGACTACAATAATCAATTGGCACAAAAAGTAGCATAATTAGAGAAATACCTAACTCCTATTTTCTTTTTAATAGCTGAGGAAAAAGGTAAAAAAAAAAAAATGAAGTTATAATTGTCTAAATCAAATTTCAAGAACTTTCCCAAATCATTGCAGTAGAAGAAACAGTAAATCAAAAGAACTTTAGCCCACCGTGTATGAGAGGAGAGTAACTAGAAATGAAAGGAAAATTAGTCAAACTTCAATGTTTATATTCAAGGGTTAGTTTTCCTGTTGAATTATATTTACCATGAAATGGCAAGGTCACGAGCCTAATTTTAATCATGACAAGTTAGATTAGTCATCACTTGATAAGTGTGGAGTTACAGGAAGGGCCTGTATTAAAATTCATTTTGTAAGCAATTAGAGATAAATTTGAATGGCAAGTTGCCAATAGATATATATATCTGTAAACAAAAGTTAAGTCTATGTACATGCCCTTGGATTTCAATAATCCTGATGCTTATATTCCCTGGGTAGAAACCAATTACTAAGCATTAATGAAAGACAAAAAATAACTATCGTTCATGAGTTGATCAGTTCTTAAGATAACAAATAAAGATTTCTTTTCAAATACTCACTTGCTAAGTTATTCACTTTTTAACCAACAAGCGTTCTATTGAAAATACAAGGAGCTTCTCAGGAACAACAGTTCACGAAAATTCCAATTTGTCTATGAAAGATGACATTGTAATCCAAAGTTCCAAAACAGTAGTAATATGTCATACTTTCTTATATAATTTTGGAAAGTGAGGGGGTGGGTAGCATCAGATGGTGCACCATAACTTTCCAAAAAGATTGTCATTTTTAACTTCTAAGATCGAAGGAAACTAATTAACTACTGCTAGTTACCCCTCAATTTTTTAGCGACTAAACAAGTTGTCAGCCATCATCAAAAGATGAGAGGCAAGACATTACAAATATTTAGCTGATGCACAATAAATATTAAACCAGTTAAGAAAATTCATGAACAAGAGCTAAGCTCCTCTCCCTAAGCTGCCAGCCTAATTTAACGTAGCACTGGGCATCTCATATCTGTTGCCCAATTTCTATCCATAGGGGTGATCATGTGACAAATTCGTATCAGTTAGAAAGAGCCATATAAGCACATTACTAATTTACTCAAACCAAAAAGTAAAGAGGGACAAATATCATTAAGGGAACTTGCTATTCAATGCATGATCTTCCACGTCCAAAGTGCTAAGTTGTGGGGACAACTGCAATAGTTCAGTTTGTTGCTATTACATATGATTATTAAGCACTGATATAATCTATGGGAACACCAGAATGATCAAACGGTATAGATAAAGTACAGTTGAACTTGATGAATAGAATGTCTGAAATGCCATCTTACTGATCACTTCCTAAATCATGCATTAGTTTATGGCATTCTTCTCTATATCTTTTTGTTATCCAAACCATTTTCTAAACATTAATAAATTCATATCCTTTAATACAAGCATAATATAAACACACACACATGCAACAAAAGGATGAGGAATGGAGGGGGGAGAGAGAGAGTCATGTTGGCTAACCTACTTAGCTAGGAGCCTCATAAAAGGTGTAGCGTGTTTGCTTGCTTATAGATCATCTCATATGGTCAGCAGAAGTTGCGCACCAACTCATGCATTCACACTTCTTTAATGTGTTGATGATGACTTTTACTAGGAGGAATAAAAATTAGATCTTCCTAGCCAGAGTTCTTTTCAATCATCTGGCATCAATAAAGAAAGAAATGACGTGTTTACGATACTCTCATACAGCAAAGCAAAAAAACAAAAACAAAAATACCAACTCAACGAATACAACATTCCAATCCTGCCACCTCTTTTTTTTTTTTTAAGAACACCTTCCAAGCTTCTGACTTATTGAAAACAATAAAAACGAATGACCATACTATTGTTATAGGAGTGACAATAATTCAAAAAGCAGGTACAACCACTTAAGAACAACTAGAGGTGCATTTCCAACGAATTATCTCTCCAAAGTCCGACCAAGCTCATTTAACAAGCACTTTGTTCAACTCTACATTAACACAGTGGAGTAGTAGTTAAAGATAACATCTAATGAATTTAAAAACATAGAAGTTGAAGATAAACATTCAGGAACCACACAAAACCATGAACAAGTACTCATGCTTAAGCGGAAAAAAAAAGGGACCATAGAGCTAATATCTTCTGATGCTTGAATAGGAACTTTTCTCTAACTTCTGACGCTTGAAGAGCTACTTAATACTTGAAAAAATTCTAAACTACTGATGGGCATTCGTTTTTATTCCCCAAATTGTGACATACACACACACTCTCTCTCTATGTGTGTGTGTATGTAAACTTTTACAGCTGATAACTAAATTTATCCATAACAAAGCTAAAACCACATACATTACCATTGGTGAATTAGCAAGATATCAGTAATTTCAAGTAATAACACCGAGCATCCATACAAAAAGATAAGATAAAATACTGAAGCAAACATCTATGTAATATCAAGAGCAAAACAACAAAAAAAGAAAAGAGAACTCAGTTAAGACATTAATTTGAAAACAAGGAAGAGCGTGATACATAATAAAACTCCAATCAAGCATGAGCGTAAATGGAACCATTCGGCCCTCCTAACATGATGAGAGGGAAGTGACAGTCCTGCATATGACATCGATATATGACATGTAACATCTGAGTGAGTAGTAAACTACGCTTGAATGTCTCAATTCCTGTTCATGAATTATACCAATGTTGCTTCGGTGGCTTCTCGAGTTGGGTATTTCTGATATTTTGAGCCTAAATAGCCTAACACTTTCATACTGCAGGCATCCCAGGATGTGTAAACACCTTGACGACGGCTAATAAAAATGACATAGTACTTCTGCTTGCCTGACATTCTTTTGAGAATACAATTATACTATAAGTCCAAGTGCAATAAACAATATTACAGAAACGATCACAGTTATGTTCTACGTAAGTTTGCAACATCCATACAAATACGAACATAAGTAAACAAGTTGAAATCACATCTTCTAACAAAGCAAATTAAAGAAGTCTAGGTTAAAAGTAACTACTGCAAACAACCATCAGTGAAGTCCTTGGGCAACAGGTACAACCATCATTCATAGGAACCCTCCGAACAACACGTACACCCACTCAATTCGGCCGTCCTCTGGTAAACTTAAGAATAGGTCAAGTCATTAGGCATTACTCACAATTAGCGATGCCATTCAGAGGAGTTGCGTCCTTTCAAGGGGTCGTTTCAAAAGTTCTCCATTACCCTTTTACCTAGCCTCCCTAATGTCTTACTGACACCCAATGCGCTGGGCAATGTTCAACATGGTAGTATTGGTTTCTGTGAAAAATTTTCCAAAAGCCTTAGCCATGTCTACTAGTCCTTGAGAGCCTCTATCATTCCTATTTCGCTTATGCCTGGAACTTGACTACCCCACCCTCCCAGTTGAAAGGTTCCTAATTGCAGACTAGGAAACATCCATTGGGGGTGGCGAGGGATCACTCTATAATGGTGCTCCTTCAGTCTCATAATTTCCTTCACATCCCTCCAATGCGGTTGCTGCAGCGGTCCCTTCTGCTAGGTCTCCTGCGGCTCTATTACGTCGGAAAAGCGTACACCAATCTCATAGTATAAGAAAAGCTTATTGCGCATTTACTTCGCATCAGGGTCTTTCTATAATACCAGGTTAAACAACAATTAATATATGTAAGTAATTAATTTAAATAGAAATAGTTCGAATCATGGCTATACTTACCTTAGAATAGCTTTCCCATACTTCTTCGCTATCCACCTCGATCATTTTTTTGGTATCGTTCCATCTAAATCCATTTATCCTTTGCATAGTGACAGAGGTATTATATTGTTTCTTCCGTAACTTTAATTTTGACTCAATGTGGGGGGAAGCACGTAAATATGTCCCTGGAAAGACCTGCATAATGTGCTTCTTTACCTCACCTTAAAACCCATGCTTGAACTGCCCATTATCTTGCTGCCATTGGAGAGTAAGGAGTTCTTTTATCACTCCAATCAAGTATTTTTCATCTTTTTTTAGCCAGACTCTCCTTGACTTTGAGTTGCTATTTCCATTTGAACTTCCTATACTAGCCATACCTATTTATTATTTAATTGATTTAAATAGGTTTCAAATGCAATAATACCAGCAATAGGAGACAAGCGTAACATATTAATACCAAAAACTGCTCTCAAACGTAAATAGATTTACACAAATTACATATGCATATGACGGCTTAGCTCAAAATAAAAAGTAACGGTTCTTGTTCATAATTAACATAATTTGATTATATTACATTTTAAATATATAACTACATCAACAAAATCTTCCTCATGACACTTAGCTTTGCCCTTTATTAGCTAACCATTCATGGTACGTTTTTGCTGCTAAGGTGGTTCGCTAGTCAGTCTATTGATCGGAGGCCTCAACTATGGTAATATATCTATCCCCGAAATCTATTCCAATTAGTGTTGCATCAATTCAGCTTCTACAAGGTCAATGGCCATAGATTATCCAATAAGATTATGGACCAGGCAAAAAAGTTAACAATCTGGCCTTGAGTGCGAAAGGAAAAAACGAAGGGGTCCTAAGAATTGCCCACCTCAATTTAAGTAACCCAAAAGATCGTTCAATCACATTGTGGGCCGCAGAATGCTTCATGTTAAAAATTCCTCAAGACTTGTTAGGGCACTACCTTCTTGCTATAGGGGCAAATGATAAAACTGGCCTCAATATGGTACTAAGAATCCTCGACCGTCGGTATATCCAGCATCAACTAAGTAGTAATAACCTAATAAGTTGATACCTACTGCTTTAGCCCACCGTGTTTCAATAATTTTTAGTAAATCAAATCAAATAGATGTATATAAGTGTACCAGTGGGAACTTTAAGTCCATTAGCTCTAGTGACAACATCTCTTAGCACTCTAGAAGCAGCAACAGACCCTTCCTATCCTGGTATGATGTATATAAATTGCATATCTAAAGAACAGACACGAATCGGTTGCTATATCTCATTTTCGTGTCCTATACCTAGCCTGATCTGTAACTCCTACACGAACCTTAACATAGGTCCCATCTAGTGCTCCCAAGCATTTCTAACAGTTAACAAATAGTTTTTATATATTAGTATAAGACAATAGTATTTTGTTGACAATTGACAACAATTATCCAACATTAGTATACCTGAAACAATTGCCACTTATCATCTGTTGAGTTCGTAGTTATCAACTTCGGTGACTTAAGTAGGATAGCTTGAAGTCATAGCACACCATTCTAAACCTCATTGAAATATTTACTAATAGTTTCTAAAATCAAATTTGGCCTTTCTATTTTTTAAGTGGTGAGAGATAACACGTAAAAACATAGAAACTTTTTTCTCTAATGAGACATACTTGGAATGGGATACGCCAATACTTTGTAAATGCAAGCATAATTAAAGAAACGTACATCTATCCATGCGTAGTTGATTAATGCATTCTCGGTCACTATCTCACACCAACCTATTGATGTGCTCAATCTGTTCCAGGTACGGATTCGGTCCCCTTATCAAAAGGCCTCTTGCATGATGTTACCTAAGTGCAGCATGGATGAAGAGCATAAACATACCACATGCATGCAAAATAGAATAGACAAGTCCTTGAATGCTTATGTAAGCCTCGATGTTCTCCATACAATCATCCATGTAATCGTTATAATCCATCTAGACATACGAAACTTGTTTAGACAATCTAAGTAGATGGCATTTGAAAAGAAAGACTGTGAAAGTCAATATGGATAATACATATTCATGAGACACAGCGATATTAAATAACAAGTATCACAAGCCTAAAAATGAACATGCTTGGAAAATTATAACTAGGTACATACTTATGGAGATAGTGGAAATTCGTATAAAAAAAAATATAAAAAAAGTTGAATAAGGAGGTAACCATCCGTTCTAGGCTAATTCTTTTCCAAGAAAAACCATGAGGCTAAAATCTTATCAAATAAATAAAACAGCTCTAAAGGATTTGACTAATTATATGAGAATCTGAAAGGAAAAGTATCTCACAATTGGCAGAAAACTTTCACCAATGATTTGACAAACTTGAATTCAGTTGATACTACTATAAGAATTTCTTAAATGCTAACAGTTTCTTTTAATATGTGTTTTTTTCCATAATCACTTATCATGAATAGGACATTTACTGATGCATGTTTTATTTCTCACTACCTGCACTTTTGTTGCCTAAGCCAAACTAAATATAAAGATTGTAAATATGAATGTATGATCTGGAATTTAATCTCTTCAAAAAGCTATCATTGATCCTATATTAAATCAAGTTTATATAGTACTCCAGTATACTTTACAAAAAAAATAGTACTAATATATGGATTACTTGGCCTACATAAAACTTCACCTATTGATGAATTTAACCTCCATCTAGGTGGTTAAATTCTTCTACAGGTATTCCTTCACCTTCCATCGTATTGTAGTTCTTTAAGGCAATGGACCGAGATGCATCCTTGCACATATTAGAATTTGAGTTTAGTAAATTCAATTTTTAGTAAATTTTAAGAGAAGTATCTGGATATCAGTACTCTTTCTTGAAGAGAAAATGGATCCACATCTTCAAAATCTTTCAATCAAATAAATTGAATAGATAATTCTTTATAGTACATGACAGACTAATTTTCTTACTCCAACCACAGTTTTCTTTCTTTCATTTTCCTTTCTAGGAAACGAGCTTTGAATTCTCTGGTGCTATTTAGCTTCAAATTTATAGTGAACAATCAACCTCAACCAGTATCTCTGTTTTCAAAATTAGAAAGACAGAAATGTGTTAGTCCATCCTTTATTAGCATTTGCAAATATATATATCTATATATGTTATGTCAATCAAAAGGAATTTTATTTGAAAAGAAAAAATGAAAGACTAGTACGATGTATAGATAGAAGTGAGGGAACTGTTGACAAGAAGGACAACAACACATATTAAACAAAACATATCAGAATATGTAACATGAATATAAAAAAATAAGCTAAATTACCAAGAATAAAATCACCAAGAATAAAATCACAAGGCAGATATTCAAGGTATAAACTATTCATATAGCAGGTAGTAACCATGTATATTAATCAAGCAATGCATTTTTCATTAATCTAAAATAATTAGAAAAGAGAAGAAGATGAAATCAGAACTTGAATTATCAAACATTCTATAAGAAAACTACTAAAACAAAAAGAAAAACAAACAAACACCCCTCAAAGTGTGGGGCGAACAAACAAAAAACAAATAAGAAAAAGAAAAAGAGAAAGAAGAAGAAGAACCCACAAATATAAAATTTCAAAATTATCAAAATTTTACAAATAGATAAATAGAGATTCTAACTTCTGTAATTATTTAAATACCAACAAAACAACTAAAATTGAATATAATGATTCTAATAAAATCCACGCGGACTTTTTTTTTCCAGTTATTCATATTTAGTCCCATTTCTTTACAATAGTGTCATAACAAAATAGAAGATATTTGGCAATGAAATTTCTACCCCTAATTGAAATATAAGTAAAGCGAGGTTTTGTTATATATTTGGTCAAAATGTGTTGTGAAACTTAAAAACTATCTATAAAGCGAGGCAAAAATATACTATTACCTCAACTCTCTGTTTCCAACTTATGCATCAAATAGTAGTTACCTATTTGAAGTTGTGTTTACAACTTATGCCTCAGCTTCAAACTTAAACTAATATTTTGTATTAAAAAAAAAAATTCAACAGCTAGTGGTTGTTGAAGACTAATCTTTTTTTTTTCCCTTCTTATGAACATAGAGCAAGAGGCATTTCAACTCGAGCTTAATGCTTATCACACAAATAAATCAAAACCAACAAACATGTCAAAGTACCCTTTAACAATGTTCGATTTAAAAAAAAAAAAAATCAACATGACTTTTGTTTTTCTATCATTTTGTTTAACTGTCCAAAAAAATTAAAGATTGATTGTCAAATCCTAGCATGTTAAAAAAGATAAAATAAAACCAAAACATCCGACATCTAAGTTGCAAGAAATACATCCGAAGTTTAAAAAAAAAAAATCAAAAATAGAAAAATACAGACATCAAAACAACCCAAAATCTCTAGCAAACATACAAAAAGGTAAGAGGCCTAAACTACCAAAACCAAGATAAACAAATAAAAGTTTTAAAAAAATCATACCTTCAAAGCTGTGTTTAAAGAAGTGATCACTGATTTACAAATAAAAGTTTTGAAAAAATCATACCTGCAAAGCTGTGTTCAAAGAAGTGATCACTGATACCTCTTTTCAACCCAAACCCACCCAAGTATGCCATCAATGCAAAACGAAGGAAAATATAATTTATCAAACTACAACCCAAAATCATCCTTGGAATAGCTGAGAATGGATGAAACTTTGAAGAACAAAATAAAGAAAAATTGAAAACTTACTAGATGATATCTGATAGAACTTCAATCCTCAAATACTTTGCCTAACGAAGAGGTGAGTTGGTTTATATACACGGTTCTTCAATCTTTGTGGTTGAAAGAAGAGTCAATAGCTTTGAAGACACTACCGAGCGAATATAGTTTCTGATTTTGCACTTTCGTGATGGAGAAGACAGCATGAATGGAGAAAAGAGAGCTGCAGAGAGATGTAAGGGCGTCTACAAAGAGAGAAAATAGAAAAAGAGACGTTGTAGTTCTACATTTGCTCAGTCCATCACGTGATGGGGGTAAATTTGTAATTTACCCCTTAATCCCTCATCTCTTCGTTACTTATACCACAGCCCCCCTAGGTTAACATCCAGTGGGAAAGCTTATCCACAGGCCTTTTTCTGCCAACCATGCACTTCATGAATGGGACCCACGGATGTTGAGTCCAATCTAGTGTAAGTTATCCCGCAAACAAACGATGCCTAAGAGTTTCCTCTACTTAATGAGGTAAAAAAACCCATAAGCCCAAAATTACACTCTGCATAATAGTCCAATCACAAATTCAGATAGCTCTAGCCCAAAAGCCTCTTGGGCTTAGCTTTTTAATGACAACAGAATTAAGCCCAATGGCCTTAACTTGGAGTGTATTGTACTCTACATCGTCAAGGTTGGTGTCTCCATCTCTAACTTCCATGATAGTGAGGCCACGCAAAAAATCTAGAGTTGGGACCATGGAGTTATTATGATAAGCCACTAATTCTAAAACCTTGGTCTCCCCAAAGTTTATATAAAAGAGAAGACCTCGAGTCGGTACCAATCTGGATTAGAATTCCTGAGCTCAAGCTACACTTATGGTCAGCAAAGTTACTGAGTAAGATCTCGAGTTTGATTGGTGAACCCCTGTTTACTGATAGAATGACAACAACCAGACAAAGATTATCTTATGCTAGATTATGCATTTAAATCGAGGCTACATCCTTTTTTCCTCATTCTAATGAAATATCAGATTATGATGGAAGCTCTTTTTAGCAAGAAGTTAAATATGAATGGCTTCCACCAGCCTGTGAGGTCTGAAAAACTTTCGGCCATAAGATTTCCAATTGCCCCAAAGTTACTATAAGGGAATGGAGGCCTAAACCAGCACACTAGAATAGTAACATTGACAACTCAGAAACCACTCAAGAACTTGAGTAGCAAGATAAAATTGAGCAAAGATACAATCAAAGGTAAAGTGTGTAGAAAATACAGATTCACAGACAACTGCTACCTATAACAAATTTGATTCACTTCAATTGGTTGTTTGTGAAAAAGTATCTGAACCTATCCCTCTTGCCATGGAGGTTGGATGTGGAAGCATTAATAATGCCAATCCTCCTACTGCTGCTGATAAGCAAGCAGCAGTTACACAACTGTCTGAATCACCTGAAGAGGAGACTTTTCAATCAATATAGAAGCTACTCCACCTTTTGCTATTCAATCCTTGACTATTGATCCTAATCCAAGCTTACAAGAAGCACAGAGTCCCTCATCCTCCACCTCCAAAATGAAGAAGCGGAAAAGGAAAACTTCTCAACAAAAGGCTGGTTCAGCAGATAGCCAAGCCTCAAATATCCTTACTCAATGAAATTTGCTGCTTGGAGTTTCTGGGGTCTAAACCGCCCCATCAAGAAACTTATTAACTATCATACTTTAGATCTTTGTGCCTAGTTTAAACAAAAATAACGAAATTTAACTTTTTGAAGGTGTGCGAATCTATCAACTCCACTTTTGACTTTTTTAGTAATTCTGATTCTAATGATACAGCTAGAATCATCCTTTTGTGGGATCCTCATATCATCAATGTCAATGTTCCATCTGCTACTAATCGAGTAGTATTTTTTTATGTCACCCATAAAGCTATTATTGGGAATTGTTTTACATTCCTTGTATATAGTTCAAACAGTAGAAAGAATAGGGAAATTCTATGGTGGGAGCTGTTGTCTCAATGCACCATTTTTCCTAGCAATCAACCTTAGGTTATCCTTGGAGACTTCAAAATTATGAAGAAAATGAAGAAAAATTAGGAGGAAAGGGCATTGATAAAGTTGCAGTTGAAGAGTTTAATGATTGTTTGTCAACATTGAAGCCACTGATTTAAGATTTTCAGGCTACTACTATACCTGGAGCAATAGGTAGATAAAAAAGAACTTAGTTCTCTGTAAACTGGATCAATCTTAGTAAATGATGAATGGCTTGGGCTATGAACTGAATTTGAAGCTACTTTCCTACCCCAAGGAATTTCTGATCACAGCCCAATGGTTATGTCCATATTTGCAAATCAATATAGGCAGGAAACTATATAAATTCTTTAACTTCTGGGCAGATCATAAAGACTTTAAACCCTTAGTGGAGAACATAGAGGCACTCAAGTGAAAGGTAATCCTATGTTCAAACTTTGAACAAAGCTGAAACTAATTAAGACCAAACTTAGAGATTTTAACAAGAGCAATTATGGTGGCATATCAGCTAAGGTCCAAATAGCCAAGTTTCACCTTCCAAATGCTCAAGCTAAGTTGCAAGCTAATCCCATAGTTGATAACATCCAAGAAGGAAAAATAGTCCTTGTCAACTACATCCAAATTGTTGTAGCAGAGGAGGCTTTTCTGAAGCAAAATTCAATGGACAATGTAATCCTCATTGGAGACCAAAACTCTTCCTAGTTTCACAGGAAAGTAGGGCTCACAGATCTAGGAATAAAATACTTTCAATCAAAGATGGCCAAGGAAATCTATATGATGATTATGATAAGGTTAAGTCTATCATTATTTAATGTTACAGCAAGTTACTGTGATCTGCTCCTAACTACCCCACTAAAGCCACTCAATTTATCATGGAATTATTCTAATATACTTCCCAGCCCAATTGCAATTGTAGACTTAGACTAAGATTTTACAAATGAAGAAATTAAGGCCACTCTACTCTCCCTTAATGACCATAAGGCCCCTGGACCATATGGCTACACTTCAAGAGAGCTTGGGACATTGTTGATGATGATGTTATTCAAGCTATTAAATCCTTTTTTGATTTAGTTAAGTTGCTCAAAGAGATGAATCCTACAATCATCGCCTTAGTACCAAAGGTACCTAATCCACTAGCTATGACAGATTATAAGCCTATTTTATGTTGCAACACAATATATAAATGTATCTCTAAGATCTTGTCTAGCAAACTCAAAAATATGATTCAGCACATCATTCAGCCCACTCAAGCTGCTTTTTTTGCTACTAGATCTATTTCTAACCAAATTCTACTCATGCAAGAATAGGTAAGGAACCACCATAGGAAACACGTCTCCTAGATGTGCTTTAAAAATTGCTTGATGAAAGCTTTTGATTCTGTTTCATGGCCTCCAATTCTGGATATTCTTAAGGCATTACACTTTCCTAGAAAGTTTATCATGGATAGAAGCATGCAACCAGTCCTTATTTCTCTATACCTATTAATGGTGCTTTTAAGGAGCCAAAGGTCTAAGGTAGGATGATCGAATCTTCCCTTACGTATTTATTTTGGTGATGGAATTTTTCTCAGAGCTCTTTGATAAGAACATTAAAGAGGGTAAATTCTCTTTCCATTCAAAATGGAAGAATCCATCCATAAGCCATTGTTTTGCAAATGACTTTTCCATTTTGTGCTATCCAAATGATACTTCTTTTTAGATCATTTACAGTACACTCATAGAATTTCATAAAAACTACTTATCTTCTTCTCTTAATGATAGAAAGAAGTACCCCAAGTGCAAGATGATCAGTTATAGCAATTCAAATTTGTAAAGGTAAAGTACCAGTCGTAACTACAGGGATCTTCTCCTATTTAGTATGTGTCACACAATAGAAATGAAGAAAAATTATTTTGGATTTTGAAAATGAAATTTATGATGGAAATTTTAAAGAGAATAAAAAAAAAAAGAACTTGGATCGTTATAAATCCAAAGGAAATTGAACATTGAAGCACAACTAAGAACAATAGTTGATCAGTTTGGTGACAAAGTTAGGTTCATCTAATTGGAAATCCAAATCAAACACTTAAGAGTGCATAATCTATAGAGAGTACATGCAAATTCTATATTAGCAATCCACATACAAATCCTTTAAGAAAGTGCATGAGAATTCTAATTAGCAACTCACATATAAATGACATAAACTATAGAAAAAAGCTTGATCTAGAATTCTCAATTGATGATTTCAATAGATCCAAACAAATCAACTACATTCTTAGAGAATTCTTAAGAAAACTTATACATTGAAAAGAAAAGTACCTTGAAAATCCACATACATCATCTACTCTCCTTGATTTGAATCCAAGCAAGAGAACTACTTAATCGTAGTTGCAGAGAAAGCAAAACTTGTATTGAATTGAAGTATTGTTTACAAAGAAATTGAAAAGGAAAATGAAATTTTCTATGAAAGCAAACAAGATCTACCTTTTCTCTTTACAACTATATAAATCCTACTCTATCTCTAATTATTTAATCTAATGTAATATAATGTCATCCCAATTCTCTACAATTACCCTACATTTATAGCACAACCTAATTGTTTGAAATGACCAAAGTGCCCTTTAAACGAATTGAGAATTACAAAATTCTGCTGAGTACTCACATGGTTGGAACATGGGTTGGCATCATGCTTTTATACTTAGCCAAATTTTTAAGATTTGAAGTTGCTCCTCTACAGTTGTGCGAACAATGCATGGTACCAATCTTTGTTCGCACCATTGCTTCATGCCTTAGACAAAATTTGAAGTTTTGAAGTTGAGATGACCACTATTGTGTGAACGATGATGCAAACAGGGCATGGTGCCAACACTTGTTCACACCATCTTTTTCTTTTTTTTGTTACTTAGAAAAAATTCTACAACTCAAGTCTTGATTCACTACTATTGTTCAAACAAGGGTGCGACAAGGCATGATGCTAACCCTTGTTCACACCACATCCTCATGACTTTGAAAAATTTGGAGTTGAAATCTTGTTTGAACCTTTGTTAGCACCATCTTCTCCATACTTCATTTCTTTCTCATTTTTGAGCTCTTTTCTTTCTCTTTTTGCTTCTCATACACATGCAATTTTTCTACTTGATTTTTATGTTGATTTGGTTTCCAATTGCCTAGATTTAATTCTTGAAAATTACAATTAACACAAAACACAAGTATATGAGAAATATACAATAAAACTATGTCTTAAGTGAATGTATTTATGCAATTAGCACATCAAAAAGTGTATAAAAATGTAATTATTATATGCTAATCAAGTAGTCTGGGCTATAATCCAATTGTCACAAAAACAAGATCTACATGGCTGGTTTGTAGGAGCAAATACAAAACCGCTTACGCTCTATTCTAGGCTACTAGCTTGGCAAGTTACCAGTTAAATACCTTGGTGTACCACTCATCGCCACAAAGCTTGAACTAGATGATTGTAATGAACTCATCAATAAGATTCTTGCTCGAGCTAAAAGTTGGGCAAACAAAACCCTCTCTTATGTTGGGCGCCTCCATCTTAACAAGTTAGTGCTCTTCAGCATTCAAGTAATATTGGGTCTCCACTTCATACTACCACAAAAATTCTATCAATCTATAGGTCAAATTTTAAGAAGATTCCTTTGGTTAGGTTCTCAATTGAAAAGGGCTGGTAGCAAAGTGGCTTGGGAAGATGTTTGCTTGACCAAAGTAGAAGGTGGCCTTGCCTTAAGAAGAATTGGAATAAAGCAGCAATTTTGCGTCATTTATGGTCCATCTGCTCAAGAAAACTAACTATATAGGTTAAATGGTGCTACTCTCATATACTCAAGAATAAAAGCTTTTGGCAAGCTAAGGTACCAGGTGATTGCTCTTAGACTTGGAGGAAAATATTTAGGCTCAGATTTGAAGCTTCCACTTTATGTAAATATCAAGTTGGTAATCATGCAGACACCTCTTTATGGTATGACAAGTGGCATCCATTAGGCCCTCTCATTCCCAAGTATGATAACCGTATTGCTTATGATGCAAATCTTCTTTTAAATTCAAAGATCTCCTCGGTAATATCTAATGGGAATTGGAACAAGTTTCTATGGCTTGCCTCTAAGAACAATCGATATGCTGCCAAGCCAACATGGGAGGTTATCCGTGCTCAAAAATCTAAGGTCCCTTGGCATAAACTAATTTGATTCTCCAAAACCATTCCACGGTTCAGTTTCATAGCTTGGCTTGCAATCTAGGGTAAACTTGCCACTAATGTTAAGCTGCTATCATGGTGAATCAATGCTAATTCCTCTGGTTTTCTTTGTGGAGTTGACAATGAAAACATGAATAACTCTTTTTCAAGTTTCTTTACTCTCATGAAATCAAATCGACCATCTTTGAATTATGCCTTATTCACAAGAGTAGGCACAACTAGCAGAGTGAAGTTGACTGGGCTACAAGTAAATTCAGTGGAAAAATTTTTGCTAGCTTCATTTGTAAACTCACATGGACGAGCCTAATATACCATATTTGGTCAGAAAGAAATATAAGGGTCTTCAGTGGATAAACATAAGTCCACAAGAGATAATTAGTAAGATCAAGTAGGATGCCATATTAAGAGCTCCACAGTTAAAGAAAATTGGTCCAATTGCCACCAATACTACTATATGCTTTAAATGGAGAATCCCAAACTTTTGTACAGGCTAGATGAATCTGTATTTCATGTAAAGGCACCATTGGCCTATTTTTTATGGGCCATTCTTTTGTACATGTAGCTAGCTAGTAGAAGATATATACCAAGGGTATGCTCTCTAGATATTGTACTTATTTTCCCTATTAATCCAAAATTATCTTCCTTACCAAAAAAAAAAGAGAGGGAATAAAAAGTGACGAGTCCCAACAATAATTTGTGAACCTAAGTTTTAGGAGATTATTACTAAGTTCCTTATACCAAGCCTGTGTTACTTGTTTGATCCCATAAATAGATTTTTTGAGTTGACAAACATGGGAGGAATTAGTGGAATCAATGAATCTTAGCAGTTAAACCATATAAACATCCTCTTGTAAGGTGTTATGTAAAAAAGAATTGTTTATATCAAGTTGGTGAATGGCCACCCCATTATGACTGCAATAGAAAGTACTGTGCAAACTGTAGTGAGCTTAACAATAGGGCTACAAGTTTTGGCTTAATACACGCCTGGCCTTTGATTAAAGCACTTGGCCACTAAATGTGCCTTGTAATGATCAACTAGCCCATTTGGTTTGTATTTAATATGATAAAACCATTTGTAGTGAACAATGTTGTGAGCCTTCGCACGGGCCACTAAATCCCAAGTTTTGTGCATCATCAATGCATCGAGTTCGTTGGACATGGCTTGACGCATTGAGGACTTTTCATTGCTTGAGTTACATAAGTGGGTTCAACATTGTCTGAAATAGAGTTTTTGGTGACAATGTTCAATTGTTTTGGTTTATAAATATTATTCATTGAACGAGTGACCATTCGAGTGGGATGAGATAAAGAGAGACTAGAGTTGGGAACTGAGGGTTATGGTTGGGCTTGTGTAGTTATTGGGGCAGGCTCATGAGCTGGGTATACTAGCTTACAAGGAGCTTTAAGAGAATGGGAGAGCTCGTGTGGGTTTGACGCACTAGCACCAATGGATGACGGGGCAAGGAAGCTATTAAATGATCTGAAGAAGAAGATAATGTCAGTTGTGGCGTTGTAAACTAAACTAAATATACTGGTGAGACATAATCAACCACGTGACAACAAGTTTTGGTGGGACAAACATTTTTTTGATGATGGCAACATTAAAGTAGAAGAAAATACTTTCATCAAAAAGTATATGTCGTGAGGTCAAGGAATTACAACATTTATAAGCATTTTGATAAGTAGTATATCCTAAAAATAAAAATGATTTGGAACGATGATTCAATTAATGTTGAGCATAAGGCCAAAGCCATGGAAAACAAAATAAGTAGTATATCCTAAAAATAAAAATGATTTGGAACGATGATTCAATTAATGTTGAGCATAAGGCCAAAGCCATG
>QLOD02000016.1:22461898-22512633 GCA_003260245.2 Sideroxylon spinosum | reverse complement strand
CTGAACCCATCATGTCCATGTCCATGTCCTTGCATAAATTATAGCCACATCCGAGATTTCATGAACCTCACTTAGCTTTTTATCCCTCGGTGTTTTTTACACCTGATAAGAGTCGCTTTTGGTGCTTTGTGGCCCAAAAAGAACATTTTATTTTCTAACCCATTTGTGGTTACATGGGCTAGAGAGAGTGTTGGATAACCCTTTTCTTTCTTTCGTTCGTATATAGTAGATTAGATTTCTCTTTTCCTTATTTTTTATTACTTTTTGGTTTAATTTTATTTTATTTCATTTTTATTTCTTCTTTTGTCTTATTTTCATCTTTATTTCTTTCTTATTTTCTTTCTAACATTTTCTTTTTTATAGTTGCTTTTTTTTCTTCAAATAAGGAAACTCTTGAGGTAATATCCTTTCTCTCCCTCTTTTTTTTTTTTTTTTTTTTTTTAATTTAGTCTTACACTTCCATGTTTGGTATTTCCTATATCTATATATAAGTTGCTAGTGGGAGTGTTGTAGACTCCAGAATGGGGGGTGTATTGGGTGATGCCTTAAGAGGCTTAAATAATGGGTGCATGCTTAACTTCTATGTTCTAAATTGATTAATCTCTATGCTCATCATCATCATGCTCACTTTGCACACTACGGACCAACTTATTTTTCATGATTCTCACATTGACGACAATGTTTAGTTTAGGTTGGGGGTAGCGTTCGTGTGATAGAGTTTGCATGATGACCCTCATTTGTGCTAAAATTGTCAAAACTTTTAAAATTTTTGAGCATCTTTGAGCTAAAATGCATATGTGAGCATTTTTTGTCTTGCACGTCGGCCCTTTTTGGTTTGGTTGATTATGGAATTGAGTGAGAAAGTGATGAGTGAATCTTGTTCAAGCTTTAATAGGAAACTTAGTTCAAGTTGAGTATGTTATGATCTTGTGCATTTTTACTATCATAGAGAAGAGCTTATGTGCTTAAGAGTAGATTTTGTTTAACATTGGTTAATTGAGCATTTGTGGACTAGGTGGAGACTTATACCCCTTAATGGTGAGCTTTTGAGCCAATTATTATTTTCTTAAGGGGTTGCAAATAATCACAGGTTTTTTATTCTCACTTTGGTTGCAAATAATCACAGGTTTTTTATTCTCACTTTGGTTTTCAATGGATCAGTTGCACAACATATAACTACATGAGTGTCACTTGGCACAATATGAGTTGTTGTGAGCTTAGAATATGATGCTAGGCCCTCTTTTCTATTTTGGGCCTTATTATCCTTTCTTGATTATCAATTATCTTAGGAACCAAGTTGAAGCCTTTTAATAAAGTGCGAGATACGTTTCTTTTCTTAGTTCTCACCTCATATATTATCCTTTAACCTTATTCACATACTTTAAGCCTTACTCTCACATGTCTTAGGTTGTAAGAGTGCCTCAATGTCAATGATATGAACTTAAGTTTGGAGTGGGAACTTTTCAGAGCATATTGAGAGGAAATTTTAGGTGAAAAATTTAGTTGATGTATACTTTAATTTACCCTAAAAGAGAAAATAAAAAAAAAAGAGAAAAATATCTCTCATTTCTTTTTGCTTGTGGAATTGTGGGAATTGAGCATTATATCATCATATTTGAAAAGATCCCATCAGTAGTTGGTGCGTTGTAAATAAGCTTTTTGTTAAAATTCTTATTGGGGTTTAGGAATTGGGTAAATTGGAACTTGTGTGCACTTGAACCTTCCTATCCTAAGACTTATGCTTTGATTTCCATATCCTCCATTGTTAAACTTAATCCATGGCCAAGTAACAACTGAAATAAAGAACAATCGGATTCTGAGCAAGCAGCTCTTGTATGGTGCATGTAGTGGTCTTCTGTAGTTTAGGCGGTGTGATTTCTAGCACTTACATTAGAACATTGTTATGAGTTGTCCACTTTGAACTTCAATTCAGTTCATTAACTTATTTATGGGGTTGTGTGCATTAGATTAGCATTATATGCTAATAGGTATATGTGAACCCTTGATGAGTGAACTTCTGTTTATGAGTGGTGCCTTGAGAGTATTTGAAGTCAAAACATAGCTTCGTTTATGCTCTTGCAACCTTGTTGAATAAATGAAACAATTTTGCACACATGCTCTTCTGATCTTGATATTCCATGCATTTATGCTTAGCACTTGGAAATTACACGTGATATTTGGGTTTTGTGGCTTATTGGGCTTGAACTTGAGTCTTTTTTCATCTTAATCCCTTTTTGACATCTTAAGGCCATGCCACAGAATTTTGTGGGTAGATTCACTACAAACCCTCACAAGACTTCACTTGTCCACTAAGGATAACCTGGGGGTTTAAAAGGCTTGCTACATGTGGCTAACTGTAGTCATGTTTCCGATGAAAAGAGAAATAGGTAGTAGTTTACATTTATTTTAATAAAGACAATGCTAGGGACTAGCAATGTTCAAGTTGGGGAGTGTGATTACACTTAAAAAATGTAATTATGAACTGCATTACTTAGTATTAGAAGCATGCATTATTTAATAAATTTTTTAATTTTGTTAATCTTTTTCACTTATTTGGTTTATTCTCTTTAATTTAGGAAAGAAGAGGAAATAATCATGATTAACAGTGATAAAACGGTGCCAATTCCAAGAGTTTCGGTTCGGACTAGAGCAAGAATAAGGAGAGAAAAGCAAAGCAGAAGTCAGGGTAGACACTGTGGTCCTGACCATCTCCCAAATGGTCCCGACCATTGCAGGATAGTCCAAGGAACATCAACACACTGTGGTCTGGATCGTAGCCATGGGTGGTCCAGACCACTGGGTACTTTTAGTTGCCGTTTTGTAATTTTTTTAAAGGGCTCTATAAATAGAACCTTTAGGGGGATGTTTTGGGAGTTCGCTCCAGCCGTCATATAACTTATTTTACAGAGTTTTTCCTTAGTTTATTTAGCTTCTTTTCATTATTCTTGAAGAATGTTCTTGCGTATTCTTGGAGTTTTCGTTGGAGCATTGTCAACACTGTTTACTGTTTGCATTATTTCGAAGTACGGTATTTAACTTTTCAGTTTAATTTAATGAATGCTGTTTCTTATTTTGTTTTTATTTTTTTTGCTTGTGTTGTTTTTAATTCCAGGTTAGACTGGAACCCTAGTTCTTGATTGAACGAATCAAGGAAGGGTGGATGATTATGAACATTGTGATCTACGTAGATATACGTGTATTTTGTAAAAACGTACACGTAGAGATCTACTATCATTTATGGATGCCTTTTCTATATATAGCCCAATCAAGATGGCCGAGCATGGCTAGGAGCATACAACATTCATTATCGATCGTAGCTTGTTTTGTTACAATTTCATGCCTTTTAGTCTGAAGAACGTAAGGGCAACATATCAGCAACTGATGAACAGAATGTTCAAAAATCAAATTGGAAGAGACGTGGAATTGTATGTCGATGATATGCTCATGAAAATGAAGAAGGTGGATTCTCATATTGTTGATTTGTAGGAGACTTTCAAGACTCTAAGAAAGTACAAAATAAAGTTAAATTTAAAAAAATGTGTGTTTGAGGTTGCATCTGGCAAATTCCTTGGCTTTTCTGGTATCTAACCGAGGAATTGAAGCCAATCCAAAGAAAGTTTTAGCAGTCACGAAAATGTAACCCCTATGGACAATAAAGGAAATACAAAAACTGGCTGGGTGTGTGGCAGCCCTCAATAGATTTATCTCCCGTTCTACAGAAAAATGCCACCTCTTTTTCAAAGTGTTAAAGAAAGCTTTTGAATAGATAGCAGAATGCGAAGAAGCCTTTCGACAGTCAAAACAATATCTTAGATTGATCTCTTTGCTTAGTTGGACTATTTCAAGGGAGGAGTTGTACCTATACCTCTTGGTTTCTTCCACAGCAGTAAGCTTGGTGCTTGTTTGAGAAGAAAATGAAGTGCAAAAGCTCATCTATTACACAAACAAGGCCCTTAGGAGAGCAGAAGAGCACTATGTAAGAGTGGAATTATTGGCCTTTGCTTTTGTAATAGTGGCTCGGTGGCTCGGGGCCTATTTCCAAGATCATTTGATTGTGGTACTTACAAACCAGCCTTCAAAGAATGTGTTGCACAAGCAAGAGACTTTGGGCAGGGTAGTGAAATGGTTGATCGAGCTCATATAGTTTGGTATTCAATATTGACTGAGAGTGGCGATCAAGGGATAAGTAGCAACAGACTTCATTGCTGCATTTACAACCAACCCAACAAACCCAACTCAATTTGAGGACATAGAGCAACTATGGACATTGAATATGGATGGTTCTTCCACTTAGAATTCTAGCGGCATGGGTATCATTCTTATCCTTCTTGATGGCCATAGTTTCGATACTCTAAACACAACCAGAGTAACGTAAAATGGAGAAGGAATGCATTTATTATTTTTCTTTTTGGTTTGGTATAAGGTTGAGGGTCCGCATTTTAATTTTCTAGCCTCCAACAATGAAGCTTTAATCACTGGCCTCTGTATGGCCTCGAGAATGAGGGTAGAAGAGATACGTTTTTGTAGTTACTCCCAATTCGTGGTGGAGTAAATACAAGGGGACTATGAGGCAAGGGGAGATAACATGACCGAATACTACCAATTGGCCAAAATTTTAGCAAGGAAATTCATAAGATTTCAATTAGAAAGGATACCGAGACTCCAAAATGAAGAGGTGTACCGTTTGGCTAGAATCGCTTCCTTGGGAAAAACAAACTTGAATGTTTCGATTGAAATCCTGGACTCTCCGAGTATTTGAATCACAGAGGTTAACCAGATCAAGGAGGACACTAAATGGGCAAGACCAATCTTGAATTATCTAAAGAATGGGACTATACCGAATGAGAAGAACGAAGCGAGAAGGATCCAGTATCGATAGAGTAGATATCTATTGATAGATGGAATCCTTTACAAAAGAGGCCGTAACTTGCCATTGCTGAGGTGCATCAATGACTAGGAAGCTGATAATGTTATGAGGAAAATCCATGATGGAGTTTGTGACAATCACTTAGGGGCCAGAGCGTTAGCAGAAAAGATCTTGCAAGCTGGCTACTATTGGCCGACCATGAAGAAGGATACTAGGGACTTCATCAAGAAATGTGATAAGTGCCAGCGGTTTTCAAACATTCTAAGGTATCCTGCTCAAGAACTAATCCCAATCCAAAAGCCCATGGCTGTTTGCTCAGTAAGGAATAGACATCATTGGGCCACTCCTATTAGGAATAGGACAAAGGAAATTTGTTATAGAGGCCATCGTTTACTTCACTAAATGGGCAGAAGTAGAGGTGTTGCCAACCATAACTGAGCATAACATGAGAAAGTTTTTATGACAAAATATAGTTTGCTGGTCTGGTATTCCTAGGGTAGTCATCACAAATAATGGAAAACAATATAAAAGGAAACAGTTTAATGGGTCATGTGTGGAATTAGGCATTGGCCATCGTTATTCGTCCCTTGAGCACCCTCAAGTAAACGGGCAAGTTGAAGTTAATAATCGGTCTCTCCTCAAGATAATCAAAATGAAGCTTGACAAAGCAAAGGGCCTATGGGCAGATGAGCTCCCTAACATCTTGTGGGCATACAGAACGATAGAGAGGTGGAGACTGGTCAGACACCGTTCTCCCTTACATATGGGGCTAAGGCAATAATTCTAGTTGAGATTAGGTTGCCTAGCTCAAGGACGCGATGCTTTACCCTAAAAGTAAACAAGGACGCAATGAATAAAGAAATTGACTTGCTTGAAAAAAGAAGACTACAAGCTACAATCAGGATGACCTCATATTAACAAAGAATACATTGGTACCATAACACCATAGCTAAGTTGAGGGAGTTCAAAAATAGAGACCTAGTACTAAAGAGAGTCAACTAATCAATGCTTAACTCTCAAGAAGGGAATCTTGGTCTAAACTGGGAAAGACCCTACGAGATATTTGGTTCCACTCGAAAACGGACCTAGAGACTTAGAACTCTCGAGGGTAAGGAATTACCCCATCCATGGCATGCTGAGCACCATCGAAAATATTACCTGTAAGAAATTTGTAATTGTAATTTTATTTAACCATTAATAAAATGTTATGCATTTGCAGGTTCCTATTCTACAATTGTCTCTACTCTTAATCATACAACAGTCCCTGCTTAGTAAATGACCAAATAGTACCTGCTCGTTTCACAAGATTGAGCAGAACAAAGATTATGCTCTATCTACAAGATGGAGCAGAGCCCATGGGGCCAAAGCCAAATAAGTGGTAAAAATTTATTGCTCGGTTGACGAGACCGAGCAGAGCAAAGGCTGTGCTTGATCTATGAGATCGAGCCAAGCCCACGAGTCCAAAGCCAAATAAATGATAAAGATTGCCTGCTTAGTTACGAGACAAAGCAGAGCAAAGACCATGCTTAATCTGTGAAATCAAGCCTGGTCCATGAGGCAAATGCCAAAACCATGGCGAATTTTTCTCTCACTCGGTTCATGAAACTAAACAGAGGGAAAAGAAATAGAAGGAACTAGCCTATCTAAGAGACTAAGCAGTGTAAAGATGGTTCGTGGGGCCAAAGTCAAACTACAGTAAGGTATTCTATTTGGTTTCGGGGATCTAACGGAACAAAAAATGTATATGTAGCAAATGACTAAGGCAAAGATTCCAACACAAAAAGAAAAAAGAGGCAACACAAGGAAACAAATACATCCATAAATTGCACCGTACAATAATAAAGAGGAATGTGAAGTTCCATTCCAAAAATGAAGTCTTTTACAGAACAACTTAAGCTTGACACGACCAAAAAAAATAAAAATAAAACCTAAGAAACAAGGGAGAAAATCTTCAAATAGTAGCCTAATCTTGGGCTCCGTCTTCAACGTTGACAGTTTTGGTAACCTCGCTATTATTCTATAAGTTAACAGTGGTTTCTTAGTGGTCTCCCGAGGCTGCTAATTATCTTGGGGCTGCTTCAGGGCTTTGCCTTGTTCCTTGGACCCTTCATCTGAAGCGGCATGTCCAGGCTTGATAACTGAAAGATCCAAGTTTGGGAAAGAAGCTGTGAATTTCTCCTGTAAGAAGACTAGCATGAGTAGTTCTTGAAAATCATCCATTTTCTTAAAGTCTTCGATGATCGAGCTTTCTAAGTTCTCCATTTCTGTTGATAGCTCGGTCACCTTTAACTCAGCCGCTTCTCTTAGCTTCTTCTCCATTTGAAGCTCCTTCCACTGACTTGCCCTTTCAATTTGGTGGGATTTATTCTCTTTGATGACTTTCCACTTGTGGTGAACCACCTCCTCGTTCTTACCCTTGGCTACTTTGGAGATATCTTTTGCTGCCTCTAGCCTAGGCAACACCTCTTCCCTCCTCTTTCTTTCCATGACTGTAGCCCTCTCGGAATCAAATTACCTGTTGTATATGACGTAAGATTTAACCATAGCCTAGAAAAAAAAGGGCACAATCAGAAGCAGATAAAGAAAAGAGGAGAAAAACCTGAGCAGTAAAATGAAAAGCAGAATGATACTACATACCCGAAAAAGATCTTGGTTCATTTGGTAGGCTAAGTTGGAGCTTTTAATATCGACCTACTCAGCTTTTTTTTTGGTCTCGGAGACGTTAGCAAGTAGCCTTTGCCAAGCTACCTCATTGCTCACCAATAAAGATTGACGAAAGGATGCTACACTTTGTAAGCAGAAGCCAGATGCCATTCCTGCTGAAAGGGGTTTATGTCTGGGTCGTCTTTTGTCTATGAGAAAGGATGGGATGTCCTTTTACTAAATGCCAGACGAACCGGGATGCATGGCAGATAGGGTAGATTCCCTCAAGGTCCTTGGCCTTTTTGATGCGAGCTCATTTCTCTTCTAGCTAGAGGATTTCTTCTTCGACCGATCGATGTACTCGGTAACCAAAAATCGGGCCTCTTTTAAGAGTTGGTTCTGTTCTTCCTCTTCTGATTGATTGATCACCTCCTAACCTAGCTCGGTTTGCTCCTTAGCTAGATCATTCGGGACCTTCAAGAACTGTATTATCTTTTTAACAAAATGTAAAAATTTAGAAATGAGAACGAGTACAAAAATAATAAATAAAAATTACTAAACTCACTACGCTCACCTTCAGTAGCTTAGGCTATTTTGGTTGGGTCTAGGCCAAGCAGGTAAAGAGATAGATTGTCAGTGGCTATCAAGATACTAGAGGCTCAGACTTACTCAAACTTTATGCTTCTTGGTAAGGTCAGAAGCCTTTTTCGGTTCGAGGAAAGAGCAAGTGGCTTTTGAGCTGATCGATGTAAAAAAAAAGGGGGTTAAAATCCTAAGGCTTAGATAAATTTTAACTAACTTAAATGAAAAATCTACACTTACACCTTAATGTTGGATGGCTCTAGACCCGAGGAACTCAAACCTTCTTGTCATCGTCAGTTTCCCATTCTTGAACTTCCCAGGTCTTCCGTGAATGAATAAGAATTTATCCTTCCATCCTTTGTGGGATGAGGGCATCTTAGTCATAAAATTGAACTCTATTTTCCTCGTTGAAAAGTACCACCAACCTGACCCTCTCTCTGTCACCTTGTAAAAATATAGAGATTGCTTGTAGCTTGCCAAAAAATGGCACATCCAATTAGGATCCTCCAACTGTTTGGGACAATCTACCCTAGAGTCAGACTGAGGTTGCTTAACACCTCCCAAACGAACTCGGGGAGAGAAAAACAGAGTCCCCTAACTAGGGCCACCTCATAAACGGTGATCTCCCCACTCATTCTGAGCAGGCAGAATCCTCTTTTGTGAGGACTTTAAAAGTAAGATCTGAGGGGAATTGAAAAGCACTTATCAACTTACAAGATTCAGGTGCATGCCTATCTTGTTGGAGTATGTCCCTCATTGAACGTCTAAGAACAAAGGGTTGATTATTTCCTGCCATTTCTACTGTAGGGGTAGAAGTAGATGATATCGAAATATCTACAAGGAAATTTTTGGTATCAAAGGGAATATTAATTCTTTCAGGATGTATAAACCTACCGTCTTCCCCATGATTCCAAGCACTAATAAAATAAATAAATAAAAATTTAAAAAACTATTTTCAAAAGGTATTTTTGAAAATATTTCAAGTCACTATTGCTAAATTTCAAATTGAAATCTAAATCAATAAGACGTCTATAGATTACTCTTCTTTGCTTAAAATTTTCAAAAAGTTCAAGTTGTTCTTTTTCTTCTTGAATTCAAATTTCCAAAGAGTCAATCTTCTTTTGCAATTCAGAAATTATTTTCTTAAGATCATTTTGCAAAAGAAATATAAATAAAAAATTCAAAGTAAATATTTATTTATTTTTTTAATTAAAAGTCAGTAAATAAACTTTAATCTAAACCAACTTAAAAACTAATCTAATGTTCCCCGACAATGGCGCCAAAAATATGACTGCCTTTATAAATTATGTCTAAAATTATCCCTAAATGCAAGGGTGTGCAGTGCAGTTTTAATTCGGTAAGAACGAAGTTGAATCTACAAGGAACCTAATATGTTAATTTCTAAGTTTCACAAGATCAAAGAAATACACTACTTAGTTCAAAGGTAACGGTTTCAAGTGTTTGAGGTTTTGAATTGAGTTCAAATCGTAAACAGAAAGTAAAATACTTAATTAAACTTAATCTAAACAAAGAATTAAAAATTCAGAATTTAAGATAATGAATAATTGAAATTAAGATGCGATTCAATTAATGGATAAACGTCTTGATTCAACTTTCAATTCCGGGTAAATTGATTATTTCGCATTGTGATGTGCTTTTTAATACATGATCTAAGTTTCACATAAAGGAAAAGTAGATCGGTAAGATATTTTCATGAAAGCATACAAAATTATCCCTATCTCAAATTTATACTCACGTTTAAGATTATAAAACCGAAAGATATTCTTTCAATAAAATTAGGGTTTCAGATTTAAAATCTTCATCTCAAAAATATAATAGGTATTTTAAGATTCAAAAATCATTATCAGTGATTTCAGAAATATGATCAAGGATTTTTGTTTTTGAAAGGTTTTGAAATAAATTAAATTTATCTAAAAAGTGTAGATCTCTATGTGTAGGTTTTCACACAATACACGTAGGTCTATGCACATCATAAGTTTATAATCATCCACCCTTCATTGATTTGTTGAATTAAGAACTAGCGTTCTAGCCTAACATGGAATAGAAAAAAACGTAAGCCATGTAGATAAAAAAAAAATATGAAAGTCCATTCATTGAATTAAAAGAAATAATCAAATACCGTACTTTAAAAGAATACGAAAAGTAACAAATCTTCCAACAAGAGTTCCAAGAAAGAGAATGAACATGCTCCACAATAATGAAAAGAAGCGAAAGAAATAAAAGAAAACTCTCTGAAAAATATACTTAACGAAGGCTAGAACAGACTCCCAAAATAGTCCCTAAGGATCCTATTTATATAGCCCTTTACAAAACCCTAAAAACATACAAAACGGAGCCCTAAGTTGCCTAGTGATCTGGACCCCCTGTGGGTACGGTCCAGACCACAATGTCTCGCCTTCTCCAATTTGCCTTGCTATGGTCAGGACCACCCATGCTACGGTCTAGATCACAGTGTCTTCGATTCCGCTGGACATTACTGTAATGGTCCGGACCGTCCTCTACTCCGACTTCTTGCTTTGTTCTTCTCTCATTATCCTTGCTCTAGTTTGAATAGGGGCTCTTTGTGTGGACACTGAGGGCTCCTTGTTGTTGATTTCCTCTTCTTTCCTATATTGAAGAGAATAGAACAAATAAGTGATAAATAGTAACAAAACTTATGAATTTATTAAACAGTGTATGTTCTAATGCTAAGTTATGGAGTTTATAATTACTATTTTCAAGTGTAATCACAAGCCTAAACACAAAAGGTCAGGGACATTGAAGATGCTCTAAAAACCTATTCTGGTGCTCATATCATTGTGAGTTCTAACTTCCAAAATCCTTGCTTCCTCCCTAACTTAAAATTGCCACCAAAGTTCAAGATGCCTAAATTTCCTAAGTATAATGGGGTAGTAGATCCTATTACAGATCTCTGATTATATGCTAGAGTGTTATGTGGATACAATGACAACCATCCCTTGATGATGTAGCTCTTTCAGCAAAACCTGACTGGTCCAGTCCTCAAATGGTATTCGAGATTAGATGCATCCCGCATCAAAAGCTGGGAAGAACTCACCATGGCCTTCATAAAGCAGTATCATCACAATTGTGAACTTGTGATTGATCGCTATTATTTGATGGCCATAGAAAAAGAAGACAAAGAAACCTTCAGAACAGATGCCCTTAGGTGGAGTGAAAGTGCTTCACAAATGGACCTTTGAACATTGCGTACCCCCATGTGCATGTGTGTGTAGTGTAGTTTTAACTTAATGAGAATGAGGTCAAATCGATAAGGAACCCACTGTTTTAATTTCGAAGTTTTCAGAGATGAAAGTAATTTACTACCTAGTTCAAAAGTGATGATTTCAAATGTTTAGAGGTTTTAGGTTGATTTCAAATCATAAATAATTAAAAATTTCTCAAATAAACTTAATCTAAACAAAATATTAAAATTCAAAATTTAAAGCAACAAATAACTAAAACCAAAAGATGTAATGCAACTAACGGATAAAGATCTTAATTCAACTTTCAATTCTGGGTGGATTGATTATTTCACGAAGTGATGTGTTTTTAGGTCACAATATGAGTTTCATGTAAAGGAAAAATAGATGGGAAAGATGTTTCCTTGCAAGCTTACCAAAATTCCCTAACTCAGTCTTATATTCACATTTAGGATTATAAAAATTGGATGATGTTCTTTTGATAATATTAGGATTTAGATTTGACATATTCATCTCAAAAATATAGAAGAAAAATTGAGATTCAAATTTCCTTATCAGTGATTACAGAGAATGTGATCGAGGGGTTTAGTTTTCGAATGGTTTTGAAACGAATAAAATTAAATCTAGAAATTGTAGATCTCTACGTGTATGTTTTTACACAACACGCACAGATCTAAACACATCACAATATTCATAATAATCCAACCTTCCTCGATACATTGAATCAAGAAACACAAGAAATAAAAATAAAAACAAGACAAGGAATAGTGTGTTCGTCTTAAAAAATCCTAAAAAAATATAAAACAGCACCTAAAATTTCCCAGTGGTCCGGACCACTATTGTGTTCAATTCTTGGTTTATGTTGTAGTGGTCCCTGTCATTTGGGAACGGTCCCAAACCACAATGTGCTACTTAAACTTCCTACTTTTCTTTTCTTTTTCTGTTTTTGCTTTAGTCTGAATCAGAGCTTTTTGAGTGGGTACCAAAAGCTTGTTTTTGTTATTTTTCTCATCTTTATCGCTGCTAATCACAATTATTTGCTCTTCTTTCCTGAATCAAAGAGAACAAACTAAGGTAAGTGATACAATTTATCAAAGCTTGGAAATTTATTAGATAATGCATGCTTTTTAATTTAACTTATGAGGTTTATAATTACACTTTTCAAGTATAATCACACTCCCCAACTTGAGCATTGTTAGTTCCTAGCAATGACTTTGTTAAAACAAATGTAAACTACTATCCTATTTCTCTTTTTCATGCTACACTTAGCTACGTGTGGCAAGCCTTTTAAACCGCTAGTTACCCCCAGTGGACGAGTAGAGTCTCATGAGGGTTTGCAGTGAATCTGCCCACAAAATTCTTAAACTAATTCAATGGATGGTAATAATAATTTCAAAAACTTTTGATTCTAATTCAATATGAAACAAGTAACCAAACTTTAAAATTTTGCATAAGTTTTCCAAATGTATTTCAGACTCACCTAGCCTTTCATCCATTTAATTTCAAGTGTGTCAAGTATTATCATTCAATCTTGTAACGGTTTTCAAATTCCATACCATGAAAGGTTGGCAGAAATTGGATCATCCCAGATTTGAAATTGAAAGGTCTTTGGTTTTCAGGTCACACTATATAAGATTCGGGTGCATATCTATCTTGTTGGAGTATGTCCCTCTTTGAACGTCTAGCAATAATGGGTTGATTATTGTCTACCATTTCTATTATAAGAGTAGAAGTAGATGATAGGAGAATTTCTACGGAGATATTTTCGGTATTAAAAGGAATATTGATGTTTTCAGAACGTATTAATCTACCGTTTTCCCCTGATTCCAAGCACTGATAAACTAAATAAATTAAAAAAAAAATTGAACTCTAGGAGATAAAAAGAAATTAAAAAGATATTTTCAAAAGTTCTATATGAAATACTTTAATTCACTATCACAAATTTTTTAAATTAAATTCTAAATTAATAAGATTTCTATGGATTTCCCTTCTTTGCTCAAAAATTTTGAAAAACTTAAGTTGTACTTCTTCTTTTTGAATTTGAATTTCCGAAGATTCAATCTTATTTCGTAGATTATGAATTCTTTTCTTGAGCTCACTTTGTAAAAGCAACATAAACAAAACTCATGTTTTTGTTCTATTTTTTTTTGTTAACAACGGGTGGTAAATAAACTTTAATCTAAAGCAATTAAAAACTAAGATTGGGTTCCCCGACGACGGTGCCAAAAACTTGAGTACCTTAAAATTGTGTCTAAAAATACCCCCAAGTACAAAGGTGTGCAGTGTAGTTCTAACTCGATGAGAACGAGGTCGAATGCACAAGGAAACTACTATTTAATTTCTAATTTTCCATAGATAAAATTAATTTACTACATAATTCAAAAGTAACGATTTCAAGTGTTTGGAGGTTTGAGTTGATTTCAAATTATAAATAATTGTAAATTTCTCAACTAAATATAAACAAAATGTTAAAATTCAAAATTTAAAGCAACAAATAACTAAAATCAAAAGATGTAATACAACTAACGGATAAAGGTTTTGATTCAACTTTCAATTCTGAGTGGATTGATTATTTCATAAAGTGATGTGTTTTTAGGTCACAATTGAAGTTTCACGTAAAGGAAAAATAGATGAGAAAGATGTTTTCATAAAAGCTTATAAAATTTCCCTAACTCAGATTTATAACCACTTTTAGGATTATGAAACCGGATGATGTTCTTTTAATACTATTAGGGTTTAGATTTAACATATTCATCTAAAAAATATAGAAGAAAAATTAAGATTCAAAAATCCTTATCAGTGATTACAGAGAATGTGATCAAGGGTTTTTGTTTTTGAATGGTTTTGAAATGAATAAAATTAAATCTAAAAATTGTAGATCTCTACATGTATGCTTTTACATAATGCGCAAGGTCTATGCACATCATAATGTTCATGATAATCCACCCTTCTTTGATTCGTTAAATCAAGAACGTGCGATCTAGTCTAACATGATCAAATGATAACACAAGAAATAAAAATAAAACATGATAGGGAATAGAATTCATTGAACTAAATTGAAACTTTAAATACCGTACTTCGAAACAAAGCAAAAAGTAATCAACGTCGATAATGCACCAATGAAAACTCCAAGAATTTGCAAGAACTTTCTTCAAAACAACGAAAAAAACCTAACAAAACACTAGAAATATTCTGTAAAAACTTTGTACGATAGCTAGAACAAGGTCCCAAAACATCCCTTCAAAGGTTCATATTATGGAACCCTTAAAAAACCCTAAAAAAATATAAAATGGTGCCATAATTTCCATAGTGGTCCGGACCACCCGTGGCTACGGTTTGGACCACAGTGTGTTCGGTTCATGGTTTATGTTGTAGTGGTCCCCACTATTTGGGAAACGATCCAGGTCACAATGTGCTACCTGATTTCCTTCTCTGCTTTTCTTTTCGTGTTCATGCTCTAGTCCGAATCGGAGCTCTTTAAGTGGATACTGAAGGTTTGTTTTTGTTATTTTCCTCATCTTCATCGTTGTTAATCACAATTATTTATTCTTTTTTTCTAAATCAAAGAGAACAAACTAAGTGATACAATTTAAGAAAACTTGGAGATTATTAAATAATGTATGCTTTTAATTTAACTTATGAGGTTTATAATTACACCTTTCAAGTGTAATCAACCCTCCCCTTACTGATAATGGGTTCATTTGGATATTCGTACAAACCTTGGAAGGGCTTTACTTTGATAGAATGTTGACAAATCTACACTATACGTTATCTGAGTTGATCATTGATTACACTTGAAAAGTGTAATTACAAGACCTTTATTTTAACATAAAGTCATGCGTTTTCTTCTTTATTCATGCATTTTGTTACGTTTTATACTAATGTGATTTTGTTTTCTTAATTGTAGAAAAAAGGTTCAATAAATGCATTTGGGAGTGTCAAAGATGAAGAATACAACGAAGGATAGCTCAAAGAACACTTCCATGGAGGGTATGGAAGGAGAAACTCAAGTTTGGAGCTTAAATGTGCAAACCACGGCAAGTGTCCAGCACGACACCCTAACAGTATTCCGGCCATAACTCTTCACTCGCAACTCCAATTAACCTTATTATTTTTGGGTTGGAAAGAAGACTCAAAAAGCTACAACTATTGTGTTTTATCCAAAGCCTGCATCTATCGTATTCAAGGTCAAAATTGTATCATAAGTCAGGAATGCTAGTGTAGAGGTGTCTGGACACCCTCAGGACCACAAAAGACAAAAAGTGGAACATGGGGCTACTATCATCCGGACATCCCCTCTGACACCTGGGACACCTGAGGTTCTGCAATTTTGGTTATTTTTTAGGGTTTCGTTCGTGGGCTATAAATATCCATTGAGCAGCTGTTTAGAGGGAGTTCTCCCAGCCATTCTAGATTAGTTTTTAGGGTTTAGAAAGTTCTTTTCATTTTTTTTTGAAGATATTTTTACGAGTTTGTGCAACAGTAGGTGTGATTGTTTCAACTTTAGTTATTGTTCTTCGCTCTTTCAATTCTTCAAAGTAAGGTATTATTTTTTTCTTATTTTTATTGAAGTTTAGATATCTTTTCTTTCGATTCATCTTCGTATTGTCTTGCTTTCTTATTGATTTATATTTATGAATTCTTACAAAATGTTAGCATAGATTTATACTTGATTCAACCCATCAATGATGGGTGGATCTTTATTTGAATATTAGATGTGAACGAATCAAGCATGCAATGTAGATCTTGTATGCTAGGGTTCTTGTTATTCTAGATCTATCTTCTAATATTTTCAAAACCTTCGAAAACTTGTGTAGTTGAATAATTTCCTTGAAATCACTGATAACTACACAAGATTAGAATTTTCTTAATACTCTAAAAATATAAGAGGCAAATCTAGATTCATTTTCTGTTTTCTTATTCTTTTGGTTTTCAAAACATTTAAAACCATGTAACCTCGATCATATTTCGTTGGAATCTCTGATGACCTTACTTGATTAAAACTTTCTTTACATTTTGAAATCAAAGAAAAGAAATCTGGACTAAAGAATGGTTTCAAGATAACATCTTCCTGATTTTATTTATCCTAAATGTGAATTTAAAATTGTGCTTTAGAATTAATGTTTTCACGATAAAATCTTCTGGTTTACTTTTCCTAAACGTGAGCTGTAAACTGAGATAAAAATCACATCTAATATGAAAATAAGGTGTTAACCTAAAGTTGTGGGTTGAATCAAGATCTTTAATTATCTTGAATACTTACTTTTATTGCTTTCATTTCTTGTTTAATTTAATTATTACAATTTTGTTTATTTGTTTATTAGTTAGTTAAAAGAAACCAACCTTTCCAAAACTCAAAACCTATTTATTTTTCTTGTTTTAAAAGAGAACAGCAGGTTAGAAGAACTTAGAAACTCTAGTGCTCATTCTCATAGTTCCCTATGGATACGTTCCTGGACGCACCAGGTAACACTACACCACACGCCCTTATACTTGGGGGTTGTTTTTAACTTCACATTTGTGAGGCGGTCAATCATACGAGAAGAAATGATCAAAGAGGGTGTCCATTCTGGCAGACTGATTGATCCTTATTCCAAGTTCGTTGATACTACTAAGAAAGCTTACTGTAAGAAAGAAGCTAGAAAAGAAATAGAAGTTTCAACTGTTCTACCACCTGCGTCTTCAATTCTTTTTTGCCTCTCAACATTGCTTATTCCATAACACCCAACCTAGGGGCAATGGAATAACAATTAACAAAGGTTCCTTCCAAGACCTAGAAAGGTCTTCTCAAATCTAGCATATACATGGACCGAGGTATTTCAGCAACTTTAGTTGCTTGGCAAATTCAACCGCTTCTATATAGAGCTCAAACTCCTTATCCCCAAGGAACTATGACCCATCAATGAACCGTGCATTCCACGATGGATCTCAAGGTCATGATACATAGATAATGCGCTCACAATAGTACAAATCCCTACTACACCTAATGTTACCAACAATCCGCTACCAAATCATGTAGTAATAAATGCCGTCTTCCTAGGTGGGGTATTTAATTTCTCTTATCTAATAGGAGAAAAATGAACTATTGTGAGAATTAGAAATGATGAAGCTCCTGATGGCTCTAATATGGTTGCCACTCTCAGTAGTGATACTTTCACAAGTCTGACTGTATCTGTCTTGTAGATCTCGTGCATATCGAAGGTCTGAGGACTGTATTTGTCTTATTCCATAGTCACCTAAATACACTCCTCTCCCTCCAATTTTGGATCTAGACTCCCCGAGTATACCCCTCTATCACCAACTTACACTCCTCACTATCTAGCTCAATCACAATTATCTAAGTTGAACGCACCTAGATCATCGAAATACACCTCACTTTTACCACAGTATATCCTTTACTCACCCAATTGACCTACTTATACCCCAAGCTTCCCTGTACCATCTCCGGGATCATATATCCCCTCCTAGAAACGGGTCTTTTAGCCATGCATCCACCCATGTTTGACCTATTTTTGCACGACCCCTTTATTCCACTACTGTTTCAACCCAAGGAGTTACCATTACACATACTCTCATAACTTATACTTTCATTCCAACCTTTTAGGTGACTGTGTCAAAAAGATATAATCCATGGATCTGACCGTTGCATTCAACAGGATCGGTTCAAATTAACCAATTTTCATCTAATAAGGGTAAAGGACTAGAAAGTTCATACAATTCTTATGATTTTCCAAGGCCGATTCGCTACAAGGGCTAGAGTATAGTCACAAAATCATCGGGTTCATCCTTTGGGGATGTTAACATGATTGAATTAGGTGTTCAGCTGAAAGAATACCATGCATAAAAAACTGATAAGAAAGAATGAAGGATTTCCTCCGGGGGATTGGTCATTGCTTTGGCTAGCATGGAAAATAAGTTATCCGATTCAGAAGCCTCACCATCCAAAAAACACCAAGGGGTATCTTCTTTTCCTAAAGTGAGGTTTACTTTACTAGGGAAGGCTGTAACAAGAGTTCATACTTTGCCAAAGTTACCACATCAACAGGCTAGGACCCTAATCTTTACACCTCCTCATGTGATCATCAAAGCCAAGTTCGTATTCTTAGGAGTTTCTAACTTTAAAGTATCAAAGGAGTCAGAGCCTTTTTGTACTACTCATTTCCCATCATCTCCTAATCTAGCAATACTTCCAACTCCTTTGTTACAACAATTGACAATAGACAATGAGAAGGCCATTCCATGGAATAATCCCCCGACACATAATTCTAGTAAAGAAGCTGCCATAGAGATAGACCTTATAACTCGGTCAGGACGTGCATATATCACTGAGAAAAGAGAAAAGAAAGAGATTCCCAAAGCTACTCCAGAATAAGCAACTGAATTGATAAGGATACTGAAGAAAAGTGACTATGACATCCTAAATTAGTTAAGAAGGCTATCTGTATAGATTTCTCTACTTGAATCGATGATCTCTTCTAAGGAGCATAGAAATGTTGTTATCAATGTGCTAAAGTAGGCTCATATGCCAAGAGAAAGTAAACTAGAAGCCTTGGGGGAGATGATAAGGAATATTATCACAACTTAAGCTATTACCTTCACTGATGATGAAATACCAAAAATAGATAAGGATCATATAAGACCACTCCACAATGCAGTCAAAACCTGGGGACTCATAGTCTCCAAAGTGTTGATTGATAATGGCTCAGCATTATATGTATGCCCACTAATGACTTATAAAAGAATGGGATTGCAAGAAGATCAGTTACACAGAGGGATCCCTCAAGAGAAGTTGACTTGACAGTAGAGATTGGGCAAGTGCAATTCGACGTCAAGTTTCAGGTGTTCAACATACTTGCAGTTTATAATCTACTCATCGGAAGGCCATGGATTTATGTTTTAGGAGCTATTACTTTAAGCCTCCGCCAGAAGGTCAAGATGATCGTGGATGATCAACTCATTACAATCCATGAAGAAGAAAAGTTCGCCATTTATGAGACACCTTGTGTCCTTAATATTTAAGGAGCCATCTGACTTTCAGGTATTACAGTATGTTACTAACATTGATGGAGATCTACCACCACCAAAGTATCGGAAGAGAAATCTGTACATGGTGGAAATCTTTCATCAAGCTGAATTTCAACCAATCCTTAGACTATGAAGATATTTGTAAGGAATTCCATACCCAATCAATGCCAAAGGTCTATTACACAGAAAAGGTTGGGGTACCCACGAATGAAGAAAGTAAGAAAGGGAAATGCAGAAGTAGGTAGAACCACTAGATTCGTATCTTACGAATTTATGAATGCAGTAACCATGAACGGGGAGAAAGATTTCTACCTCTGCCTAAGTCCAGCATAAGAGTTGCAGTCTCTGAGGAGACTTTGAAGAATTGTTCAGCCTAGAAGATAGTCAAGGCTTACAAGTTTCGGTAACTTAACTTGCTTGAGCCTAGGAGTCTTTGGTTTTCAAGATAATCTTGAATATCAAGTTTTGTATCAATGATGGCTATTTCTAAGGCATCTGTATATTAAATATTATGGACAACTACAAGGGTTATTATCTTTATGAAGGCTATTTATGATCAGAGGATGACGTGAAATTGGGAATTGTCCATTTCTATGCTTATCTATGCTAGGTTTTCTTGAATGAATCACCCTTCAAATTCATTTCCATTTTATCTATTTTTTATTATAGGAATCCTGGCCTCAAGACCTTCCCTCATCTTGATAAACATGTTCTAGTAGCTAATGAAAATGACTTTGAAGTGGAGATAGTTTTCACACCATGCAGGTTGACATTGAAGATGATCCTCAAATTTCTAAAGCCATAATAGAAGAATTTTAGAAGGAGCTAGAGAGACATGAGAGTAGACCATTACCCAACATAGAAGACATCAAAACCATTAATTTGGGAATGGAAAAAAAGCAAATGAATATAAAGAATGGAGCTATCCTAGACAAGTTTTAGAAATAAGAAATGATCTAGATGCTAAAAGTCTGTTAGGATGTGTTTGCCTGGTCTTATGAAGATATGCCTGGATTAGACACCTAAATTATAGTGCATCAGTTGTTCATATCTCCGGACTTAAGCTTGGTCAAGAAAATGCTTTGGAGATTAAAACTAGAACGGAGTCTCAAGGTCAAAGAGGAGGTTATCAAACAATTCAATGCTGGATTTCTCAAAGTAGTCACTTATTCGACCTGGCTTACCAACTTTGTTCCAGTACCAAGAAGGATGGTCGAGTCAGGATGTGTGTGGATCATCAAGAACTCAATGCTATCAGTCCCAAGGATGGTTTTCCCCTTCCACATTTCTAGATGCTAAAAGTCTGTTAGGATGTGTTTGCCTGGTCTTATGAAGATATGCCTGGATTAGACACCTAAATTATAGTGCATCAGTTGTTCATATCTCCGGACTTAAGCTTGGTCAAGAAAATGCTTTGGAGATTAAAACTAGAACGGAGTCTCAAGGTCAAAGAGGAGGTTATCAAACAATTCAATGCTGGATTTCTCAAAGTAGTCACTTATTCGACCTGGCTTACCAACTTTGTTCCAGTACCAAGAAGGATGGTCGAGTCAGGATGTGTGTGGATCATCAAGAACTCAATGCTATCAGTCCCAAGGATGGTTTTCCCCTTCCACATTTGGACATCCTCATTAATAACATAGCAAGGCATGAGATTTTCTCATTCATGGATGATTTCTCAAGATATAATTAGATCAAGATAGCTCAAGAAGATCAAGAAAAGACTACTTTCATAACACCATAGGGAGTTTACTCCTATGTAGTCATACCTTTCGGGTTAAGAAATGCCGGGACAACTTACCAGAAGGTAATGATTACGTTATTTCATAACATGATAAGTAAGGAAATGGAAGTATCTGTTGATGATATGATCGTAAAGTCAATAATTGAAAAAGATCATTTGGTCAACTTAAAGAAGGTGTTTGCTCAAGTGCGCAAGTACAAGTTAACATTGAACCCGGTAAAACGTACTTCAGAGTCACATCCAGTAAATTATTAAGGTTTATTATCAGTCGAAGAGGAATTTCCGTTAATCCGTCAGATCTTTCTAGGGCAAAATAAACTTCATCAGCCACTTCAATACACGAATCACTCATACTTGTGAGCCCATCTTTAAATTGCTCAAGAAAGACAGCACTGTAGAATGGAATGAGGATTGTTAGAATGCATTTGAGAAGATCAAGCAATATTTGCTCAGCCTACCAATACTTGTTGTACCTGAACCAGATCTATTGTTATTGATGTACTTGACGGTTTATGAGAATTTGATGTGATGTTTTCTAGGTCAACAAGAAAGATATGGTCATAAAGAAAAGGCTATCTGCAATCTGAGCAAGAAGTTCCTAAGATATGAAGAAAGGTATACGAGCATGTAAAAGACTTTTTATGCATTGGCATAGGCCACTCACCGCTTACATCATTATATTTTGTATCAGATAACGCACCTCATTTCCAGTATTGTTCCTCTGAAGTACTTGTTTGAGAAGCCAAGTCACTCTAATAGAATTGCTAGATGGCATATGATTTTGTCAGAATTTAATACATCATTTGTCACCAGCAAGTCTACTAAGGGGAGCATCATTACAAATTATCTTGTTGACAATCTGGTGGATGATCAGAAGCCACTTGACCTTACATTTCCTAATGAGGATATTTTCATGGCACAGACAGAAGTAGATCAGATACTTAGATAGAAGATGTATTTCGATGGGGCAATAAACAATAAAGGTGTAGCAATTGGGGTAGTTTCAGTTTTTGAAAAAAGGAACCAATTTCCAACAGTTGCTAAGCTACTTATGGAAGATTGCACGAATAACATGGTAGAATACGAAACATGTATAATGAGTTTAAAGATGGCCTTGGATTTTGAAATCAAAGAGCTCATAGTATGTGGGGATTCAAAGTCGATCATACAGTAAAGAAATGAAGTTTATCAGACTAAGGATGAGAAGCTCTTATCCTCTCATCGCCAAGTGATCGATCTAGCTAAGCAGTTTGACAAAGTGTTTTTTCATTATGTTACATGATCAGACAACACTTTTACCAATGCTTTAGCCACACTGGCTGCATCGATGGAGTTTCAAAAACATGAAGATATCCCAGTAATTCGGATTCAAATTCAAGAATGGCCTTCTTATCATTATAATGCCATTGAAGAGAAAAAAATAACCATGGTTCACCGACATCAAGAAGTTAATACGGAATGGAGAATACTGGACAGACATAAACAAGAAGGATAAGAGAACAGTTCCTAGATTATCTAAGGATCATTTCATTGTAGATGAGATCTTATTCAATAAATCATCTTATGGGACGTTGCGGTGTGTGACTAAAAGTCAAGCAAAAAAGTTAATAAATGAAGTTCATGAAAGGGAATGTGGTCCTCATATGAGAGGTCCTCGTCTGGCAGGGAAGATCATATGTTCGGGGTATTATTGGTTACTGATGCGGTAGTATTATACCAAGTATGTTCAGAGGTGCTATAAATGCTAGATTCATGCAGATGTTCTAAGGGCTCCATCGAAACAATTGCAAACTCTGTCATCCCCATGGCTCTTCTCTATGTGGGTCATGGATTTGATAGGACCCATAACACCCCTTGTTTCAAATGGGCATCAATTCATTTTTTAGTGGTAATCGACTACTTCACCAAATAGATAGAGGCGGAATCCTATGCCAATGTGACAAAAAAAGGCAATAGTTCAATTAATCAAGCGCAATTTAATTTGCCAATTTAGGGTTCTAGAGTCTATCATCACAGATAATGCTACTAATCTGAACATTGCTAATATGTTGGCATTATGCAAGGAGTTCAAGATCAATCATCAGAATTCAATAACTTGTTGCCCTCAGATGAATGGGGCAGTGAAAGTAGCAAACAAGAACATCAAAAGGATACTTAGGAAGACCACAGATACTTTCAAAGACTGGCATAAGAAGTTACCATATGCTTTGATGGCTTATAGAACCACGATACGGTCATCAACTAGGGTAACCCTTTATTCTTTAGTTTATGAAACAGAGGCTATTCTCCCAGTGGAAATGGAAATACCTTCTTTAATTGACATGACGGAGGTAAAACTTAATGAAGCTGAATGGATCCAGAAATAAGAAGAGAATCTTGCACTGTTAGATGAAAATGACTAGAAGCGCTGAATAATTTACAATGTTATCAGCAAAGCATTGCTCGGCCTTGCAATAACGAAGTCAAAGCTAGAGAGTTCATGGAGGGAGATTTGGTATTGAAGTGTATCTTATCTATTCTGGTAAAAGCTAAAGGAAAGTTTGCACCTAATTACGAAGGAACATCCATTGTTTACAAAGACTTATCAGGAGGAGCCCTCATTCGTAGAGTGGATGGAGAAGCATTCCCAAGCCCTATTAATTTTGACAGCGTAAGGACGTTTTATTCATAAGGGATATCTCTTGTAAAGAATTTGTTTAGTAATAAAATGATCATGAGGAATGTTTTGTTCAAAGATTCCTATGTGTATGAAAGAAATAAAATAAATGCATTATTTGAGGTTATGGTGAAAACCTGTTCGCGAGTGCTATGGGCAAGAAAGTAGGATCATGGTAAGGTACAATAATGCTA
Source organism: Sideroxylon spinosum (assembly GCA_003260245.2). NCBI lineage: Eukaryota > Viridiplantae > Streptophyta > Magnoliopsida > Ericales > Sapotaceae > Sideroxylon > Sideroxylon spinosum. The sequence goes on along the minus strand of QLOD02000016.1, from coordinate 22,488,701 downwards.
ACACAGTAAAAACTTAAAAGGGTCTTGTTGTACTGCAATCGCATAGCTAGCTTGGTGAAAACCCACAAAGGTACTGATGGCAACATTAGCATAAAAACATGTGTGTGTGTCTATATTTATGGGTAATAGTGGTGCATGAGTGGCTAAATGATCATTTCTTCCTCAATATCAAGTTGAAGATCTTCTAACGTTAGAAGAATGAAGAAAGAAGATCTGTTCAAGACATCAACTCCTCGAGAACATGTTTTACCACCATTAAGGAACCACGTTCTCCGGATCAGGATCCTTGGAATCAATAAAAGGGTAGTTTCTCTTCTACCTCTATTTTGATTGCATTCATTAAAATTAAGCATAAATAATAAATGAAAAGAATTCTCTTTCAAGAAAATTTCTTTCGATTAATAGGATAAAGGTTACATAGAGACTAACAATTACAGTTTTATAAGAAATGAGATACAGGGTTACAGAAGTTTCTAACTTTAATATAGGATAAGATACTCATTACAAAGATTAAAGAGTGGTAGTTGATATGATAGAGTACTCTAATCTCTTGACAAAGCTCTGTAATCTCAAGGGTCAATGTGGCCACATGATCAACCAGAGAGCTCCTATCAATAGTAATCTAGTTATGATGGATTTGCAAATCCGTGAGAAGTTTTTCAACTTTTTTAGATCTGAGGCTCTCTGAATCTCTGGCAAAGGTAATATTAGCAAGATGATCTCGGACAACTGTGATTTCACCTTCAGGATGAGCTATGAGATTACCTTTGGTAGCTACCTATTCTCTGGCTTAGTTACATGAACGTTGAACTCTTTCAAGGGAATGCTTTAAAGATATCATGGCATCAACACTAGATGAAGAAGCAACTTATTCAAATTGAGTTTGAGCTTGTTCACTATTTGCCAGTTTGGTACACAAAGTTCTCAGTTTTCTTCTTAAGACATTAATCCATCTCCCTATGCCGAGGCTGATGGAAGATGACTAGGTAATTTGAGCTTCAAAAGTCAAAGGATTAGATGCAGGTGAAGAGGAAAGGTGAAGAAATTATTAGTACGAGCTATGTCTTTTGCAAGCTAGTCGGAGTATTTAGGGATAGTGAAACTTTGTAATATGCTTCTAGAAGGATGAGAAAAGTATTGACTGCTCTCCCACATTTGGAGGGCCTGGGTAACTCGAACGTCATCAGTACCATTTACGACATCAAAACACATACTACTAATGCCACAAAAAGTGGTGATATCCTAACATGTCCCATATTGGCATAATAGTCTAGTACCCATGAAAGCAACCACACCGCCATGACGCACATGTGCAACAGGGAAGTCTTAGCTGATAACATGAGGAGGTCTTCCGATGCTTGATGTGAATAGCCAGGTGACTCGATCAGTATGTGTAGTTGATAGGGAACCAATCCAATCATCCGGGGAATCTAGGAGAGGACATCTTCTTTGGAATTGGTTTTCGTGACATATAGCCTTAAGCTAGATGATAGTGCAGGAAAAGTACAAGTGATTGGGTATCCTTATGCAACTATGTGCCTAGTCTTCCACAGATAAAGTAGTTCAGCTGAAGTATCCAAAAAAGAACTTTTAGACGAAAACGAAGAAGATAAACATCTGTATGCCTCAACTACCACCATGGGGACAATAGAGTATCTAGATTTTAAAAAATGGATGAAGCTGTAAAATCTTCCGTCAACCATCATGTCAGGGTGAGGAAATATCAAGATTCTAATTATGGCTATACCAAGACTATTAATATAGGTACCATACCTCTATTTTTTCAAAATATTCTTAACAATTGGTATAAAAGCCTTCCAAAGTCTGAAATCGGCTCTGTAAGGTTGAAAGCTCAAAAAGACGAAGATGAGGATCTTAAGTTTAGAGAATGATTTTGAGGAAGTAAGTTGCCTCTTCCATGGCCTTAACAAAGCCATCATTTCAGAAGAAAGCTATCCTTTTACTGATGTCAGAACAGAAACGAAATAAAGAAAGATCAGGGTGCCAAAATAGGCTCAACATCATCAAAAACCATAGAGGAATGGAACCTCGAGTTACGGAGGAGAGGAGTATCCTTTACAAAATTTTACAAGGAGCGATTTTGTGAAGTATGTCTCCTCTCAGTTGAACTTCTGGGAGCCGAAGCATGATTGTTAGTGGAACTTCTTTGGGATCTTGTTACAACCATCCTATGAGGAAGTAACAAAGAAAATAATAGGAAGCATACTTGACAGGTATTTTAAATTTTGTAAATAAAATCAATTTTTCTAAGAAAAGTGACAAAAACATGACTTTCAATATTCATTCGATTATTCTTTCATAATTTCAAAGTACATGAAAAGCGTTTTTCCTTGTAAATACAATATTGAAATTTTTCTAAAAAGTAAAGAGATGAGTAGTTTGCTACTTGAAAATTTTAGTTGCTTTTGATGCCCCACAACCTGGAGTTTCAGCTCCCCTTTACGAAAAATTAACTTTTGTGAATTGATTGTAGAAAATGGATATCTTGGTTTGGATAATGAAAGTGACCAATGATGGGTTCTATTTATAGACATTTTCTTGATCAAAATTTTTGCTAAACTTGCTAGGCAAAGAATGTTGCAAGGAAGGTTAGGTAAAAAATCTTGCAAAACATATCAAGCAAATAGTCTTGCTAAATTTGTTAGGAAAAATTTTTTGAAGAACATGTCAAGCAATAAGTCTTGCCAAACTTGTTAGGTAAAAGAATTTGCAACGGGTGACAATCAAACAAGATTAAAAATTATCTAAGAAGGCAAAGAGTTTTGCCACAAGCCATGCCGCCAAAGGGATTGGCAACCAAGCTTGAGGTAAATTGCCATCTTTCTTTTTAGCTGGCTTTTTCCATTTTATTTGAATGGTTCGATCCCAATCCAACCTCCGATTCATGATTCATTCAATCCAAGACATCCATAATAGAATTCTCACTATGAATTGGGAAAATATTTGGGATCCACAGCCTTTATTTAGTATTAGAAAAGCACAAAATAAAGAGGGGTAGCTATTAATACCCTTTTTTTGCCTGACACTGTGTGATTTTTTAAAATTCATTCTAGTAAGGAAATATCACTACAAATATTCAATTCTACTTTTATAATATTTTTCACATCTTTAGAAAAGGAAATTAGCCTCGATTCAGTGCCAGAAGATTCTTAGGTCAAAAATGACCATTTTACCTCTAGATTCAGAGCAAAGTCAAATTGAGAGCTCAGATGAGATCCAAACTTCATAGGAACTTACGAAGACCTTTAATAATGGAAATCAATCATTCCTATGTTGCAAATTTGGCAAAATTCAAGTTTAAAAGGTCAACATGGCACATAAGTAAATTTTGGAGACTGTCGGCGAGCCCATAAGGCAATACTCACCGGAGCAATTGAATCAAATCCAAAAAGTTTGGGAAACTCCAAATCATGTGATAAAATGTGGGAGAATCCAAAATTGGGCTTGGAATGTGCAAAAATCACCTTTAGTGGTAGTTTCGGCATTAGAATATCCAAAACTGCTTTTACCAGTGAAACTGCAACATCCAAGCCACAAACATCATTGAGACCCTAAAATCAAGTAAGAAGACTTTGAAATTGCGTGGAAATGATCAAGAGATGTCCCTTGAGATACGAGTATGGTCAAGATGGGTAAAATTGATTCCTGGGGACTCCCTCCAAAGTCTTGACTTAAATTTTTGCTAGCTATTTACAAGTTCATAAAAAGGCCACGGAGTCATTCTAAGAACATTTTGGGAGTCCTTATGATTAATTTTAGTGGGTAGAGTACACCAAATTACACCTCTAAAGGTTACGGAGAAGTTTTGATTTTTAGTCCATTTTTATACAATAATTTTCAAATGAAAATAACTTAATTTTAGAAAACCTTTTTGACCTAGATTTTGACCTAAATGATTTAAATCACTCCAAAAAGTGTCTTAGAGGTCTGGGAATCTCCTAAAAACTATGCCAAAGGTATTAAAGTGGTTTGAACCTTCTCAGGTGAACTCTGAACTTCGTAAAACATGGCCGTGCCAGGTTAAGCCGGCCGTTTTTGTTCATGGTGTCAAAGAGGTTGCTAAAGTGACATTTTGCAAAATTTTTTGCTTTCTTTGATTTATTACCTTTTTTGTTAACTTAGTTTTGCAAAGTACTTTGATTAACTAGTTATTAAAACCTATTTGCTTACTTTGCTTTGCAAATTTTTTTCCAAACTTGTTATTTAACGTAGTTGCCTGTTTGGGTTAACAAATAAGTTTGTTAAGTGTGTTTAAGAAAGCGTTTTGCTATTCCACCGTTTCAAGTATACTTGATTCCTAAGTTATGCAAAGAGGATTGATAGTTTTGTCTTACAAATCTTTTTGATTTTTTTGTAATTCAAATAGTTTTACCCGTTATGTTTAGCAAACTTTTTTGATTAGCTTGCTATGCTAACCTTTTTGCCAAATTTTTGGCTATAAGTAGGAGGCTTCTATTCCTCATTCTTCATCCTCAAATCAGCCCCATTTCCTCCTCTCTTCTCTATCATTCAGCCCCCTCTCCCGCTTCTTTAAGGTGAGCCACTAGAAGCTGTTTCGAAAGGGTTTGGAAGAAATCCCAAACTTCCTTTCTTTTTCCTCTGCCAACCAAAAAAAGCCCCTTTCTTCTTTCTTTCCCAACTGAAAATAGCCCACATCCCATCTCTAAGAACTGGCCCCCCATTGGTGTTTTCAAGTGTGTTTGGAAAGTCTTTAAGTTTCTCTTTTCAAAACATTAAAGTTTTGGTATAATCCCTTTCTCCAAATTGTTTTCCTACACTTTATTTGATTAAATGACAAGGTTATCATGTTATTATTTTTGAAACGAAAAAGTTTCTTCAAAGTTAAAATTTTCATTAAGTTATCAAGTTCATGCTTATAGTCCAGGTTCTGCCTAATCCATGTCTTTCTCTGGATAAATTTCAGTTAATCTTAGAAATCTCTCCACAAGCATAATACTGGGTCATAAATACCATGCCGTACATGTTATACCATGTCATTATCATCTTACACCATCATATTGTGCCATGAGAAAAAAAAAGCATGTGAAAGAATCATGGGATGTCTCACCTAAAGATAGCCATCCATGTAGTATGATTCCTTGCCAAGTTTACCATAACATCATCATGATATTCCATATTTCCATGTTCCTTTATCATCTCATATCATGCTAGGATATCATTTACCATAATAGCACATACCTTGACATGCCATGCAAATGCCTTGATATGACAGGACACCGGAAAGCATGCACACACACACTCACAATGATGTAAATGTCCTTAGAAATTGATTGTGTATCAATCTAGAGTATGTAAATAACTTAAGATTGCTTTAACTCTATTTATCCCCTAAAAATATTTGTGAAAAGCATCGGGTAAACATGATATTATGATAAAATTGTCATTACACTTGATCATTTGTATAGCATTGAACCTTTGGGTTCATGCGCACAAAAATGACTAAACCTTAGGGTTTATACCTTCAGGCCTCTATTTATTTATGATGGATACTTATCCATTTGTATCAAGCATTTTCTTAGAAGTTGTGCTGCTCATTAGAGTGAAGCCCCTTCCTCAATAACCCTATCTTATTCAAGCTCGTGAAACAATACCACTTTCACCCATGTGGAGTCTTTATTCGTGTTATCAATACCATCTTCACATGTGGAGTCTTTACTCCTGGTGATAATACCATCTTCACCCATGTGAAGTCTTTACTCCTGGTGACAATACCACCCCACCCAAGTGGAACCTTTACTCCTGGGGACAATGCCATCTTCACCTATGTGGAGTCTTTACTTTCGGTTATAATACCATTTTCATCCATGTGGAGTATTTACTCCTAGGGATAATACCATCTTCACCTATATGGAGTCTTTACTCTTGGTTACAATACCATCTTCACCCATGTGGATTCTTTACTCTTAGTGACAATACCATCTTCATTTATGTGGAGTCTTTACTCTCGGTGTCAATACCATCTTCAGCTAGTGGAGTTTATATTCCTAGTGTTTGTTTTCTATTGCTCACTAATATCTTAAGCATTTACGTACCACCGAGCTACGATGACCTGATCCCTTAATGGGCTTGAGCGGACGGCTTAAGTGCGGTATCCACAGTCTCTATAGACCATCACTTATACCCTCATATAGGCTTTTTGCATTAGCATATTGATTGCTTGCAATCATTGCTGATTTTAACACCATTTCAAACTCTTCATTTAAAAATTTTATCAAGTAAAATTCCTTTTCTATTTTACTTTGAGTATTTATATTGCTTCTGTGTGTTTTGTAAGGGTATGGAAGGAAAACAATTCAAGAAAAGCAAGTTTGGAGCTTAAATGTGCAAACCACTACAAATGTCTGGAACGACACCCTGTCCGTTTTCTAGCCATAACATTTCACTGACATCTCCGATTGATAAGATTTGTTTTGTGTCAGAAAGAAGACTCAAAGATCTACAACGTTTGTGTTTTAGCCAAAGCCTGAATCCATCGTCTTCAAGGTCTTCAGGATAGAAAGCTATATGAAAATATTGTCAAGGAGGACCATGTGCGCACGACCAGGAAACACGTGCACACGACTGCACAGGACCTCGTGCACCTACCAAGGCTAAATTAATCTGACCAATGCTCATGCACATGACCATGAAAAACCTTATGCGCATGAGACTTCATGCGCACAACTGCACAAGACCTCGTGTACCCACAGAGGCTTGATTCCTCTTGATAAATACCTTGTGCGCACCACTAAAAAGAGCTCGTGTGCACAAGATCTCGTGTGCATGCCTGTGTTAGGCCTTGTGTGCACGCCAAGAACAGAAGCTCCGTAACTATTTAGGACTATAAAATTTACACTTTTACCCCTGGTTATGTAAGCTTATAAATAGGCCTAATTTCTGACATTTGAGGGAGCTTTTTTTTACGTTACGTTATTTTAGAGAGTTTTTACATCTATGTTATTTCAGAGCGCTTTACACTACATTATTCTGTTAGGGTTAGGATTAGCATTAGGGTTTACGATTTCAAGTTCATTGCTTGAAGGGTTTACTTGTAAGTGAATTATTTCTCAATAGTCTCAATAGCAGGTACTCTGGTTTCACTTTTTATCTTTCTCTTTTATTTTGTAGTACTTCGTTTTTGCTCCTATTTCATAGTATTTCTTTTTGGCTTTTCTTCTTTCGCTTTTGCTTTGTACTTGTTTCTTTTACATTAGTGGATCATTTGTATGTTTATTTTCCTTTTCGAAGTTCAAGTATGTTAGGCTAGGGTTTATTCTTGGCTTCAAGCCATTGAAGGTGGTGTGGTAGTTTGGTGGACACAAACATAAAAGAATATTTTTAAATGAAATATCATTTTTGATTTTTAATTGGAATCTCATATTAAGCTAGGGTTCTTTCGAACTCAACTCACCCGTGTTACAACCATAGCTTGATTAAAAGTTTTCACTTGGGCACACCAAGTATTTGGTTCAATGTCCCAGTCAATTAGAAACATATTTTCTAAAACCCAAATTAGGTTTTCTTACGAAACCAAGTCACCCGTGTTATAATCATTCCTTGGTTACGAGTGGCCAATCGTATATACCAAGTAGTTGATTCAATGGCCCGGTGATTTAGAACCTATTTTCTTAAAATCATAAATTAAGGTTTTCTTAAGAAATTGATTCACCCGTGTTACAATCGAAGCCTTGTTACGAGTCGATGCTCATGCACACTAGCTGGTCGATTTAATGTCTTAGTGACTTTGAAACGTATTTCAAAAACCTCCGCTTACTTTGAGTTCCATAAATTAGGTTTTAATGAATATCTTCTGACCTAGCAATGTATGTGCATCTATTAGGTTGAGTTATCATTGCGTTTGAGTAAATCACTACTATCCCACTACTGGATTTGGTTCGAAGTCAAGATTGTCTTTGTTATTTTATTTTGATTTTTTATTTTTTTGTCTTACTTTAGAATCATAATTCCTTCACTCTGCCATTCTCAACCCAATCCCTTCCCAAACATCATCCAAAATTAGTTTAGAGGTTTCACCTACTAACTAAATAGAACAAGTCTAGAGCTTTTAACACAGCCTTCCTTGTGGAGATGACCTCGTTCTCACTGAGTAAGACTACGACCATGCTCTTGCACTTGAGAGGTAGAACCCGCGCACATTTTAGGGTCGGTCACATATCATCACATATAGTTTGGACCACTTTAAGGTCTAAACTACGACAACCTAATTCCCTCTCGGAGGGGTACATTGGCAGCTTAGGTATATCGCCCAAGTCCAACCACCATTACATCCATATCATCACTATCCTTTCCTCTATCATTTTTATTATTACCATTTTTATCATTCTCATTTAGTCATCTAGACTTTCCAAGAATTTCAATTCGTTGCATCTAACTTGTTTTTTTGTTATTTGTAGAAACTGATACATGCATATTTAATAGAAGATTAGCCTTTAATTTGCACTCACCCACAAAATACAACTAGCTTGATTCTCATTCGAAACATGTAGGAGCTCTATCAAGCACAACTATCTCACCTTTCATGCATCATGTGCATCAGGAGTTTGTATTGTTATCATATCAGTAAGCTAGATATTATTCGGTGAGATTATAATTGTAAAAAATAAAAGGGAAACTGAATATCCTTAGGTAATCTTGGCATAATCAATTTCCGAGCGCAATAGAACCTCCAGATTCATTATCTCAGATTGCACAGACTAGTTAAGAGTCACTATAAATAGGCCTTTTGTCATATTTTTAAGAAATCATAAGATAAAAGCATTTTTAATACAAAAACTCAGGTTTTTCAATACACCCATTGTATTAGTGTTGAGTGGTGACTCTTATCTTTTGCAATCAAGGCCCTTTCAAAATAAAAGTATATGTTTTTATACGTGGCCGATCTTGGGTGCCTTAATAATAAAGAAAAGAATCGCATGCCCTGGTTATGGCTTGGCATGTAGATCTGATTGCGATAGGGGGATAATCCAAGGTAGGGTTTAATGGAAAGAATGTATGATTTTTTTTTTAGACTCAAAAGGCTTAACAATGGATGATCCTAATCTACCCAGGATAGCTAAAATGATAGCCTCTAATCATTTTGATTTTGAAAACTTAGTCCCTTGAGCTTTCAAAATTGCTAAGGGTATGGTTATCGTAAGAGTTTTTTTTTTTTTTTTTTTTTGGTTATGGAAATTAAGTACTAGTTGTCGTATTGAGTTTGGTCTCTTAATTTACTAAGCTCTAGGTTACATTGATAACCACTTCTAGAGAATAGAAAACATCCTCAGTGGTTTGATCTCTTAAAGATGGTGACTATACCTATTTGGTTATCTACCTATCTCGGTGGTTCGAGAATCAGGTCACCAATAGTTTTAGAGAACATCGAGATTATCGGATTGAACACTTAAAGTGCAGGTCATTCAGTTGTGTTAAAATTTGTTAATGCTTAGTAGCGATTCTAACAGACTAATTTTTCATAATGAATGTTTAGTGAAAAATGATTGTGTTGTCCCAAATAGCAACATTAGAAGGTGGTGAATAGGGTTGCTTAAAAAAATTTACAAATAAAACTTTCAACCCTTAAAGCAAATATATCAAGATGAAAAGGATAATAAGAACAAAATGGAATGCACTTAAAAAATATTAAATATTTGTGGATGAAAATTGAGTGCTAGTGTTTGCAATAAATATAAAGAGAAGGGAAGAGAAGCAAACACAATCGATTTATAGTGGTTTCGCTTCAATGTTGCCTACATCCACTCCTACAAGGTCTTCCTTGAGAGTTCTTCACTATTCTTTGAAGAGCTTGTTACACACTAGCTTCCCCAGGTGCTAGAGATCTTTTCAAGTTTTATCCCCAAATCACTAACACCAAATGATTCAATCCCCAAATCACTCCACAAGTCTCTCTCAAAGAATATCTTTTGTTTTGGTTCCAATACTTGAACCAAAAACCAACATGAGCTCACCTAACTCCCAAAAATTAATAGGGTTATAAGTTTTCCTCTCTCACAATAACACTAACGAGTTTAGCACTCAATCAAGGAAAAAAGAAACTCCCAAAAGTTAAGTATAAAAGATGAAGCACAAGTGTAATAATAAATCACTCTATATTTGTAAAGTTATGGACTTTCTTGTATCTCTTTGTAAGCAATTCTTTCTTCTTCGTCTTCTTGAATCTGAGTTTGAGGCTGTATTTATTGTCAAAAATCTTCAAACGGCCGTTACTAAGTAAAAGGACACTTTTGCCCTTGAAAGAAATTGAATTTCCTTGCTTCCAATGCTGCATTTCAAATTCAAATTTTCTGAGGTACATTTGTGACAGTTTTGCACCCTCATAACGTTCATATCTGACATTGACTCAGATTAATGACTTTGTAGATATATAAGTCCAATATAAGCTGACCATATTTGAGCTTCATCCAACGATTAGATCATCAGATATAGGCTCCAAACCGAGACTAGCTCCAGATAGCTTTTTCTGACACTTTAAATATGTGTTTCTCATTTAAGCTTCTGTTTTACCATGATACTTTTGGAGTTACAAGATACTTAAGCACAAAATTTGTATCTTTATAAATCTTCTTTCCACACATAAAAAATCAAAAGTTTTTAACGTTTCTATTATGATTTATGGCTCAAAAACGAACACTAGCTTTAGAATTCAGAGTTACATTTTCTTCTGCAATGCCAAGTAGTCCAACTGATTTTTGGATAACTTACCTTCAGATCCACGAAAGCATTACTCAGCCAAAGTTGTAGATTTGGAAGTCTAATGTATTATATTTACATTTCATGCAATTTGAATCATTAGATCCTTAGATATCATCAATATACTAATATGTGTCTGATTTGGCTGTTTATCCGAGTTAACCTTTAACTTCAAGTTTTCATCTTTCTTTAATTTCCATTACCCCAAACTTTGAAGTTCCTTTATTTGATCATCCAAACTATGTAAAAATACATGAAAAATAATATCAATATCTTTCAAGCATTTTATCTTGAATTTATCAAATTAAAATCAATTGTAACATTTCAGCAATGTCTATTTGAAAATTAATTGTGAAAATTCGATTCAATGTTTGTTATGATCAAAATCAATTATAAAACAAAGTTTATGAACCTTGGATCAGCAATCTCCCCCATTTTTATGATGACAAACCATTGATGAACTAAAACTTAAATTTTCAAAAGACACAAATCGAAAAGAATTCTATTCATATAAGCTTCTTCAATCATCAATATTTTGTCTTTTCCCCCTTTGACATCGTCAACAATATTTTTATGAGAAAAATATTTAAAATTATTCATAATTCTCCCCCAAAATATTTGCATCAATGTCAATTAGAAAAGATAATTAAAATATATTTAGCTCCCCCTAAATATATGATGGTGAAATAAGAATCAATAAGCACACAAGGAGATTAAATCAATATCATGTTGGATTAGACATACCAAGTTCCCTACGACTATAACAAAATCTATCCTCATTCAATGGATTGGTAAAAATATCGGCTAATTGATTTTCTGTCCCAACAAATTCAAGAATAATATCACCTTTTTGAACATGATCTCTAAGAAAGTGGTGTCTAATTTCAATGTGCTTGGTCCTAGAATGTTGAATGGGATTCTTTGATAAATTGATAGCACTAGTGTTATCACAATTAATTAGAATATGGTCAAAGTAGAGTCCAAAATCTTCTAATTGTTGTTTCATCCATTAATTTTGAGCACAACTTCCGGCCACGATATATTCGGCTTCTGTGGTGGAAAAGCTACGGAATTTTGCTTCTTGCTAAACCATGGTATAAGTGAATGACCTAGAAATTGACAAGTTTTACTAGTACTTTTCCTATCAATCTTACATCCAACTAAGTCCGCATCGGAGTAACCAATAAGATCTAAAGAAATGTCTTTAGGATAAAATAATCCTAAATTAGGTGTTTCTAATAAATATCTAAAAATACGTTTAACCGAAATAACATGAGATTTCTTAGGGCATGATTGAAATCTAGCACACATGCATACACTAAACATAAAATCGGGTCTACTTATTGTTAAGTAAAAAAGTGAGCCAATCATACCTCTATAAAATTTTTCATCAACTTTCTTACCATTTTCATCCTTGTCAAGTTTGGTCAAAGGACTCATAGGGGTCCCAATAGGCTTTGTATTTTCCATTCCAAACCTCTTGAGTAGATCTTTTATGTACTTGGCTTGGTTTATGAAGATGCCTTCCTTAGTTTGCTTAATTTGAAGTCCAAGAAAATAATTTAGCTCTTCCATCATATTCATTTCAAATTCACCTTGCATACTCTTAGCAAATTCTTGACAAGGAGAGTCATTAGTAGCACTAAATATAATATCATCCACATATATTTGAATAATAAGCATATCAAGATTTTTGGTTTTAATAAAAAGAGTAGTATCAAATTTTCCTCTAGTAAAACCATTTTCAATCAAAATTTTACTTGACCTCTCATACCAAGCTCTTAGGGCTTGTTTCAAGCCATATAAAGCCTTTTTGAGTTTATAAATATGATTTGGGAATTCATAATTTTCAAAACCGGGAGGTTGTTCAACATAAAATTCCTTGGAAATGAATCCATTTAGAAAAGCACTTTTAACATCCATTTAATACAGCTTGAAAAATTTAAAACATGCAATTGCAAGTAACATTCTAATTGCTTCTAATCTAGCCACCAGTGTAAAAGTTTCATCAAAATCAATTCTTTTTTCTTGACTAATACCTTGGGCAGCCAATCGAGCTTTATTTCTAATAACTATCCTGGATTCATCCATTTTATTTCTAAAAACTCATTTTGTTCCCATTACGGGATGATCATTAGGTCTAGGGACTAAATCCTACACTGTACTTCTTTCAAATTGATTAAGCTCTTCTTACATAGCTAAAATCCAACTTTCATCATTGTCGGCTTCTTGAAAACATTTAGGCTCAATTTGAGAAACAAAAGTTAGATTATTACAAATATTTCTAAGGGATGAGCGATTGGTTATACCTTTGGATGGATCACCAATGATTAAATCCTTCGAATGATTATAAGCATATCTCCACTCTTTTGGTAAGTCTTCTTTATTATTCTTGAACTTGTCAAGCTTTGGAGCATTCTTAATGGCTAATGGTTCTTCTTTATCTTCCTTTGTTGAGTTTACTTCTCCTTCTTGAATAATAATTCTTTTCATTCTTTGTTCTAATCCTATGTCATCATCATTTTCAATATTCTTGGAGGAAAACTTGTTAGATTCATTAAATGTAACATGAATAGATTCTTCTACAACTAAAATTCTTCTATTGTACACTCTATAACCTTTGCTAGAAGTAGAATATCCAAGAAATATTGCTTCATCCGATTTCACACCAAATTTTCCCAAGTTATCTTTATTATTATTCAAAACAAAACATTTACAACCAAATAAATAAAAGTAGCTAATATTGGGCTTCCTACCTTTCCATATGGAGTTTTCTTTAAAATAGGTCTAATCATTACTCAATTTACAATATAACAAGCGGTGTTAACTGCCTCAGCCCAAAAGTACTTAGGTAGATTATTTTCATAAAGCATAGTTCTAGCCATTTCTTCTAGAATCCTATTCTTCCTCTCAACTACACCATTTTGTTGAAGAGTTCTAGGAACCGAGAAGTTATGTTCCACACCATGTTCATCATAATACTTTTCAAAAGAAGAATTTTCTAGTTTTCTATCATGGTCACTTCTAGTTGAAGAAATAAGAAACCCTTTTCATTATGAAGCATCTGATAAAGTTTTGTAAAAGCATGAAAAGCTTCATCCTTATGAGCTAGGAATGCTACCTATGTAAATATAGAATAAGCATTAACTACCACGAGTGCGTATGATTTTACACCAAGACTTGAAGTCTTAATAGCACCAAATAGATCCATGTGTAGTAGTTGTAATGGCCTAGAGGTTGAAACCATATTTTTAGCTTTGAAGAATGTTTTAACTTGTTTCCAAATTGGCATACATCACATAATTTATCTTTTTCAAATTTAATCTTGGGTAAACCAATAACTAAGTCATAGTTAGAAAGTTTTAAAATTAAATCTTTGCTAGCATGTCCAAATCTTCTATGCCATGACCAACTATTATCACTCATTGCCGAAAAACATTTGACATCATTCAAAGATAAATCATTTAAACAAACAACATAAACATTTTCACGTCTATACCATACAAATAATGTCTTATGGTCTTTGACGTTCTCTATGATGCAATGGGAATGGTCAAATATGCCACGATTATTTTTATCACATAATTAACTAATACTAAGCAAATTATGTTTTAAACTTTCAACCAATAATACATTTTCAATGGTAGGGAATGGGGCTTTACCAATATTACCTATACCAATAATATTTCCTTTGCTATTGTCTCTGAAGGTGACAAATCCACCATTTTTAGAAGATAAACAAGTGAACATGATTGCATCCCCTGTCATATGCCTTGAGCAAGCATGATCGAGGAGCCATCTTTCACTCTTTGATTTAGATTTTAAGCAAACCTCATTTTCTTCTTCTTGAGCCATGAAAAAAATATTTGTAATTTCTTCTCCATGTGACTCATCATCAGAGAAACTATCATCATTATCTCCCCAAGTTGTCACCATTACATTCTTTTTGTCTTTTTTGTAACTCTTTTTGAGTTGAGGACATTCAGGCTTGATATGACCAGGCTTTTTGTATTCATAGCAAATGAAATCTTTTTTACTTGAGTCTCCTTATTGTCTCATTCTTATGAAATTTTCTTCTGCCTTGTTTCTTTTGCCTAATGTATCTTTTGAATTTTCTAGCAATCATAGCAATGTCTTCATCACTTTCATCACTTTATGCATCAACACTTTTATCATTAAATGTGGACATGAAAGCAATTCCTTTCTTCTTTTTGGAGTCTTCTTCTCCATTAGCTTTTAAAGTAATCTCATGGGTCATAAGAGAACCCAAGAGTTCATCTAAGCTTAATCTTGTGAGATCTTTAGCTTCTTGGATGGCCGTCGCCTTTGGTTCCCGTCCCTTTGGCAAACACCTAAGAATTTTTGTCACCATTTCAATGTTAGTATAGATTTTACCAAGAGATTCAAACTATTTATAATATCAGTAAATGTAGTAAACATTTCTGAAATGGATTCATCTGGTTTTATTTTAAATATTTTATAATGATAAACAAGCATACTAATTTTAGAGTCTTTAACTTGATTAGTACCTTCATGAGTGACTTCGAATTTATCCCAAATTTCCTTAGCGGTTTCGCATGTAGAAATTCTACTGAACTCATTAGAATCAAGTGCACAATATAACATGTTCATAGATTTAGCATTTAATTAGACTTTAGCTTCATCGGCTTAGGTCCATTCATTCTCATCCTTAGGAACAATTTTATTATCTATGGTTTTAGAAGGAACATAAGGTCCATTAGATATAACTTTCCATGACCCATAATCAATGGCTTGAACATAAATTCTCATTCTAGCCTTCCAATAATTATAATTTGTTCCATTGAACAAAGGAGGTCGGTGAGTTGACTGGCCTTCAAAAGTAGAAACGCCAAAAGAGATTGCCATGATCTTAACTCTTAAACTGTTAGATCAAAAATAAGAGCCTTTGCTTTGATACCAATTGTCGTCCCAAATAGAAACACTAGAGAGGGTTGAATAGGGTTGCTTAAAAAAATATACAAATAAAACTTTCAACCCTTAAAAGCAAATATATCAAGATGATAAGGATAATAAGAAAAAAATGGAATGAACTTAAAAAATATTAAATATTTGTAGAAGAAAATTGAGTGCTAGTGTTTGCAATAAATATAAAGAGAATGGAAGAGAAGCAAACACAATCGATTTATAATGAATCGGCTTCAATTTTGCCTACGTCCACTCCCTTAAGGTCTTTCTTCAGATTTTTTCACTATTCATTGAAGCGATTGTTACACGCTCGCTTCCCAAGGTGCTAGAAACTTTTTCAAGCAATTTTATCCCCAAATCACTCCATAAGTCTCTCAAAGAATATCTTTTGTTTTGGTTCCAACACTTGAGCCAAAATCAATAGGAGCTCACCCAACTCTCAAAAATTAAGAGGGTTATAAGTTTCCCTCTCTCACAATAAATTAATGAGGTTAGCACTCAACCAAGGAAAAAAGAAACTCTCACAAGTTGAGTATAAAAGATGGAGCACAAGTGTAATAAGAAATCACTCTATATTTGTAAAGTTATGGACTTTCTTGTATCTCTTTGTAAGGAATTCTTTCTTTTCTTCTTCTTCTTCTTGAATCTAAGTTTGAGGCTGTATTCATAGTCAAAAATCTTCAAATGGCTGTTAATAAGTAAAAGGACACTTTTGCCCTTGAAAGAAATTGAGTTTCCTTGCTCCCAATGCTGCTTTTCAGATTCAGATTTTCTGAGATACATTTGTGACAGTTTTGTACCCTCATAACGTTCATCTCTGATATTGATGCAGAGCGACGAATTTTTTAGATACATAAGTTAAATATATGCTGACCAATATTGAGCTTCATCCAACGGTTAGATCATCAGATATAGGCTCCAAATCGAGACTAGCTCCAGATAGCTTTTTCTGACACTCTAAATCTGTGGTTCTCGTTTAAGCTTCTGTTTTACCATGATACTTTTGGAATTATAAGATACTTAAACTACAAAAGTTGTATCTTTGTAAGTCTTATTTCCACACATAAAACATCAGAATTTTCTAACGTTTCTATTATGAGTTATGGTTCAAAAAGCAACACTAGCTCCAGAATTCAAAATTACATTTTCTTCTGTAATTCCAAATAGTCCAACTCATTGTTGGATAACTTACCTTAAGATCCACGAAACTATTACTCAGCCAAAGTTGTAGATATGGAATTCTAGCTTATTATATTTAAATTTCATGAAATTTGAACTGTTAGATCTTTAGGTATCATCAATATACTAACATGTGTTTGATTTGGCTGTTTATCCGAGTTAACCTTCAACTTCAAGTTCTCATCTTTCTTTAATTTCCATTACTCCAAACTTTGAAATTCCTTTATTTGATCATCCAAAATATGTAAAACTACTTGAAAAATGATAACAATATCTTTCAAGCATTTTATCTTGAATTTATCAAATTAAAATGAATTGAAACATTTCATACAATGTCTATTTGAAAATTTATTGGGAAAATTTAATTCAATGTTTGTTATCATCAAAATCAATTATAAAACTAATTTTATGAACCTTGGGTCAATGGATTGAATGTTTTGAAAGGATTGAAAATTCTATACACAATCGTGTGGATGCAGACTCAGAATTACACATAGGTATGGTGTTTATTTTTAGTTGTAAAATGAAAAACAAAATGTCAGCCTAGCATGAATAGGGGGAATGTCTCGAGAATTGGGTACCGAGTTTTCTCAGTGATTTGAAAATGAGGTTTTACTTTTATGTTATTTTAAAAAATATAAATTAGTGAATTGTGGTTGTAGAGGATGTTAATGTTTTAAATGTGATTATTGAAATGCGTTCATTAAAATATTGTTGTACCTGAAAAGTGAAAAGAATTTTGAAAATAACATGGACATTAGCATTGATATTTCACAATTTTAATACATACAAGCAATTGAAAAAATAAACAGACATGTTGAGCTCTTGCAGGCCCTTTTTACTGATGCATGAAGACTCTAATTGCTCTATTAGAGGTTGATCCTTAAATTCCAAATCATCTTTACTCTTTCAGCATCATTCTAATGAAGTTGTCAAGGACTTCTTCTGGGTAGAATTGAGGAGGAGGAAATAGTTTCGATTGGCGAGAGAAGCAAGTTATGTTATCGGCTACACTTGAAAAGTGTAATTACAAACCTCATAATTTGGTTTAAAAGAATGCATTGTCTAATAAATTTCTAAATTTGGTTAATTTTTATTACTTATTTGGTTTGTTTTCTTTAATTTACAAAAAAAGGGGGAAACAATTGTGATTAGCAGTCATGAGATGAGAAAAACGGCACAAACAAGCCTTCGGTATCCACAAACAAAGTTCTGGCCCGAACTAAAGCAAGAACCTGGATAGAAAAACAAAGCAGGGAGTCAATATAAGACACTATGGTCTAGACCGTCCTCCAAATAGTCTGGACCACTACAAAGTTTTCAAGAGAGCTGAGCAGACTGTGGTCCAAACCATTTTCACAAGTGTTTCGACCACTGAGGTTTCTAGTGTCGTTTTGTGTTTATTTTAGGGTTTTCCAACTGCTTTATAAATAGGAGTCTTATAGAGCTGTCACGGGGGATATGCAGTCCTAATACAAAGTTTTCTAGGGTTTTCTTGAGTGTTCTTTTGAATGTTTTGAAGAAGGTTTTTGTGGATTTTTGGAGTTTTCATTAGGGTGTTGTCAACATTGAATGCTTTTCATTTTGCTTCAAAGTACAGTATTTGATTTTAGTTTTAATTCAATGAATGTTCTTGTTTGTTTCTCCTTTATTTTTACATCTTGTGTTGTTATTGATTCATTGTTAGGCTAAATTACTCGTTCTTGATTCAAAAAATCAAGGAAGGGTGAATTGTTATGTTCATTGTGATATGCGTAAATCTACGTGTGTTGTATGAAAATGTACATGCAGAGATCTACAACTTTTAGGTACAATTTTATTTGTTTCAAATACCTTTGAAAATGAAAACTCTTGATCAGAATTTTTGATAAGAATTGATAAGAATTTTTGAATCTAAACCTTTTCTCTTTTATAGTTTTTAAATAAATAAATTAGATCTAAACTCTAATATTATTAAAAGAAAATTTTATAATCCTAAACGTGAGTATAAAATTGAGTGTAGGGAAAATTGATGAACTTTTTAACAAAAAATTTTTCCGATCTATTTATCTTTTATGTGAAACTTAGATCGTAGTAAAAGAGCATGACACTATGAAATAATTAATCCACCTGGATTTATAAGTTTAATCAAGATTTTTATTTACTGTTTTGTTATAATCTCAATTTGCATTGTTATTTATTTTTTCCCCTTTCTAAATTTTGAAAGTTTTAATATATAGCTTTAAATTAATTTTAATTGTTGATGTTTTTTATTAATTAAAAATTGGATCAAACTCGATCTTCAAAACCTTTGAAAACTTATAAATTGTGAACTAGATAGTGAATACTTTTGTCTTTTGAAACCTAGAAAATTAAACATTAGGCTCCCTGTAGATATGATCCTGAATTCACTATGTAAAACTACACCATACACCCTTACACTTGGGGGTATTTTTAGACGCAATCTCTAGAGTCGGTCAAGTTTTTGGCACTGTTACTAGGGAACCCAATCTTAGTTTTTAGGTTGCTTTAGATTAAAGTTCATTTACTGCCCTAAACTAAAATTTATATTTTCTTCAAATCACATAGTACAACTGACTGTTGTCCGGAGTACTTTATAAATTTTCTATTTAGCATATAAGTGTTGGAATCGTGGGGAAGACGGTAGACTGATACGCACTGAACACATTAGTATTTCCTTCAATTCTGAAAACCTCTTCATAGAACTTTTGCTATCATCCTCTTCTACACCTATTGTAGAAATGGCAGTGAATGATCAACCCTATAGTTGCTAGGGATATACTACAACAAGATGGGCATGCACCTAAATCTTGTATAGTATGGCTTGAAAATCAAAGACCTTTCAATTTTAAACCTAAAATGATTCAACTCCTTCCAACCTTTCATGGTATTGAATCTGAGAACCCATACGAACACTTAACTAGGTTTAAGAATATCTGTGTGACATTCATAGATCAAAATTACCCCGTAGATCTAGTATTCCTAAAAATTTTGCCTTTCTCTCGTAAGGATAAAACTGCTAGATGGTTTGAATTCTTGTAACCAAATTTTATTTGTTCTTAGGAAGAAGTGCAAGCTAAATTTCTAAAGAAGGTTTTCCCCCCAATCGAACCGATGCTATTCAACACCAGATCTGAACTTTGCCCCTCAGACTAGTAAAACATGATATCAATGCTGGGAAAGATTCAAAACACTTCCACATTCCTGTCCACTTCACAGATTTGAAGTTTAGTAATTGGCAAGTATCTTCTATAGATCATTAACGCCACAGCTAAAACAATTCATGGAAACTATATGGAATGGACAGTTCTATGATAAAACTCTAGAAGAAGCATACGAGTATTTTGAATTCCTTGCTAAAAATGGACAAACTTGGGATCATACAGGAACTCTAAACACCTAGGCTACTCGTGTTGCACCAAACAGAGGTTTACACCAATTGAGTAAAACTGATGAGCTTAAAGCCAAATTAGTAAAACACTTACTACGGAGATTGAGATCTTGAAAATTAAAAAGGAAACACCTACTGTCAAGGAAGTCGTGGCAAGTGTTTATTGCATTATGTGTGATAGCTGACCGACCCTAAAATGTGTTTGGGTTCTTCCTCTCAAGTGCAAGAGGGTAGTCGTAGTTTTAAAACTCGGTGAGTCCGAGGTCGAATTCACAGGGAGCCTATGTTATTTAATTTGTAGGTTACGAATGGATTTGAGGGTGAATGTAAAAGAGGTTTTGTGTTTAGTTTCACTAAATCTTAGGATTTAACAAAAATAAAACAAATAAAAACAAGTAAAATAAAAACTAAGACTTAAATTACTATTACGAAATAACTTTAACAATTCAATTAAACGTCTATTTCTTATGATTTCTGAATAACTTGGGAGACAATTTAATTTAAATAAATCACTACGATATTTAAATTTGATTAATGCAATTAATAAAGAAGAAATTCTTGATTCAATGGTTAAAGATTTTTGTTTTCGAAAGCTTTTTAGACAAACGAACTCAAAGTTTTACGCAAGACCGATTTATACTCTTGTTCAAAAATATGTAGAAAGTTAAAATCGAAAACCTATACTAGTGATTTCAAACGAATGTGGCTAATGATTTTCATTTTCGAATGTTTTTGACACAAGCGAAAGATCTACGTAGATCCCAGAGTATTGTCATGAACTACCCGTTCCTGATTCATTGAATCAAGAACTAGGGTTTCTACGCTAACATTGTTTTAAATGAAATGAAAGCAATAAAAATATAAACCATCATGTGATCTAGCAATTGAAATCTAAAGATCATATATTAAAAGATTTAAACGAAAGAAACTTACACCAAAATCAACTCTGACAAAGCGTAGGTAAAAAAAAGCGCAGCGAAGAACAAAAACATGTCGTACGAATCCATAAAACTCTTAAACTAATCTAAAAACTCTTTTAAGATATTTTCTCAAGCAAAACTATGAAAAGAATGAAAATCTCAATCTTCCCATGTTCAGCCGTCCCATATATATATAGAGGTCAAGCAAAAACCCTAAAAACGGAAAAAACACGCGTTCCCGAAATCTTCCTAGGGTCCGGACCGTAGAGGAGGGGTCCGGACCATAGTATTCAAAATTTCCACTGTGGTTTGGATCATAGAGGAAGGGTTCAGACCGCAGAATGGTTCATGCCCTCAGCTTGATTTTTTGGACAAATTTCGGTCTCCAAATTACGATGCAATTTTGACCCTGAAGACAATCGATTCAGGCTTTGGCTAAAACATAAACGTTTTAGCTCTTCAAGTCTTCTTTCCAATGCATACAGAATCATGTCAATCAGAGTTGTGTCTTGCTGGATACTTGTAGTGGTTTGTACATTTAAGCTCCAAATTCACTTTTCTTGACTTGTTTTCCTTCCAAACTCCTATAAAACACATGAAAGCAATATAAATACTAAAATTATAATAAAAAGAGAATTTTAATTGATAAAATGCTCAAAAGAAGAGCATGAATTGATGTTAGGGTCAACAATGATTGTGAGCAATCAATGGACGTTATGGAATGATGCATACGAAAATGCCAAAATTTCAAAAGAAAGATGAAGAGGCTTCATGACCAACACATCGTTCGTTGATCATTCCATGAGGGCCAGAAAGTGCTTGTTTATCGCTCACGACTTCACCTCTTTCCTGGTAAGTTGCAGTCTAAATGGACAAGTCCATTCATTGTGATGAATGTTTCTGAACATGGTGCCATTAAAATGGAGAATCCAAAGAATAAAAACCACTTCAAAGTCAATGGACATCGGCTAAAACCTTATTTAGAAAACTTTGTGAGATTAATTAAGACGTGGGATCTTTTGGATCCCCCACGATATGAATAATTCAAATTAAAGTGTACATTAGGTGTATATTAATCCGTTAGGCTATTTTAATCTTATTTTATATATTGATTTGTTCCTTCTTTTAAATCAAAAGGAAAACGGTCGGACGGTCTGGACCATCCGCCAGCCAGTTTGGACCCTGTACTCCCTTAAAGTTGAAATGTTCCTTTATTTGGCTAACTCTCTCTCTCTACCTCATCTCCATAGCCCCTCTTCTCTCTCTATACTTCTCATTCTTCAATCCTGTTACTCTCCAAGGTGTGGGTCACTCCATCTCTCACGGATTGGTTGAGTTCCTCTTCTATCTTCACCATAGTAGGTAAGTTTTCAAGCTCTAAGTTCTTCAAGCTCTAATTATAGTGATTTCTGTTCATTTCCATTTTTTTCTCTTCTCTTTCTATTTAGTTTTTAGTTTATTTTCTTTCAATTAAAACCCCTAAACAGCTCTTAATCTTCTTCTTTGTTCAATTTGCTTCCATAGAAGTGGTTGATTTTTTCAAGGAGCAACCCACCAGTGAAAAGGGAAAATTGTGGGTTTTTCATTTTCTCTCTCTAGCTTAATGTCTCTTAAAATAGGTATTGACTGCCTCTAGAAATTACATCTAAAATTACCCCCAAGGATGTGCAATGTAGTTTTAACTCGGCAAAAATGAGGTCGAATCCATAAGAAACCTACTATGTTCATTTCTAAGTTTTACAAAATTAAACAAATTCACTACCGAGTTCAAAAGTGTAGTTTTGAGTGGTTGAATGTTTTGGATTGAGTTCAAATTGTAACCAAAATATAAACTACCCAATTAAACTTATTCTTAAAAAAGAATTAAAATTCACAATTTATGCAGTAAATAACTAGAGTTAAAAGATGCAATTCAATTAATAGGTAAACGTCTTGATTCAACTTTCAGCTTCGAGTGGATTGATTATTTCACATTGTGATGTGCTTTTTAATACACGATCTAAGTTTCACGTAAAGGAAAAGTAGATCGGAAAGATGTTTTTGTGAAAGCATAAAATTCTCCCTATCTCAATTTTATACACACGTTTAGGATTATAAAACCAGAAGATATTCTTTTAATAAAATTAGGGTTTTAGATTTAAATTCTTCTTGCTAAAAATATAAAAGAAGTTTTAAGATTCAAAAATATCAGTGATTTCGGAGAATATGATCAAGGGTTTCTGTTTTTGAATGGTTTTGAAATAAATGAAATCAAATCTAAAAAGTGTATATCTCTACATGTACCTTTTCACACAATACATGTAGGTCTATGCACATCACAAAGTTCATAATCATCTACTCTTCCTTGATTTGTTGAGGGTTTTTAGCCTAACATGGAATCAAAAACAATGTAAGCAATGTAAATAAAAATAAAAGATGAAACTGTATTCATTGATTTAAAGTAAAGATTCAAATACTTACTTTGAAACAATGAGTAAACTAATCAAAGTTGACAACGCTCTAACTAAAACTCCAAGAAAACGAAAGAACATTCTTCAAGAACAACGGAAATAAGTGAAAGATATAAAAAAACACTCTCTGAAAATATTCGTAACAAAGGCTGGAATGGACTCCTAGAACAATCGCCTAAGGGTTCTATTTATAGAGCCCTTCACAAAACCCTAAAAACTACAAAAACAGAACCCTAAGTTGCCTAGTGATCCAGACCACCTGTGGGTACGGTCCGGACCGCAGTGTGTAGCTTTCTTCACTTTATGGTGTAGTGGTCCAGACTGTTTGGGAGATAGTCCAGACCATTTTGGGAAATGGTCCGAACCGTCCATACTCCAACTTCTTGCTTTGCTTTTCTATTCTTGTTCTAGCTCTAATCTGAATCGGGGCTCTTTTTATGGATACTAAGGGCTTGTTGTTATTATTT
The DNA here is from genome assembly GCA_003260245.2 of Sideroxylon spinosum. Lineage (NCBI taxonomy): Eukaryota > Viridiplantae > Streptophyta > Magnoliopsida > Ericales > Sapotaceae > Sideroxylon > Sideroxylon spinosum. The sequence goes on along the minus strand of QLOD02000016.1, from coordinate 22,464,616 downwards.
TTCTCAACCTTATCACTGCTAATCACGGTTATTCCCGCTTCTTTCCTACATTAAAGAGAATAAAACAAATAAGTGATAAAGATAAACATAACTTGTAACTTTATTAAACAATGTATGCTTCTAATGCTAAGTTATGTAGTTTATAATTACACTTTTCAAGTGTAATCAGGTATGTAATTTTATCAATTGAAGACCCAAATGTGTGGTCTCGACTAGTTAATTTAGCTTCAATTCTTTCAGGTTCTTTAGTCAATTTACTACTAGTGGGCCATTAAACTTGTGTGGACATAGGCCTTGATTCATTATTGATTTTGCTATCAATATTGTCACTTTTTGATGTAGAAACCATGCCACCATGCACTAGGAAACCCCAATTGAAAAATTGACTCAACATCTTTTGATCAAAGCCGCTTTTAGAAAAAAGAAGTTGAAACCCAATATGATGATATTTGGGCATATAAATCAATCGTAATTGAGAGATTCTGGTAAATCAATCAATTCAAAGGTGAGGAATTTATGTTACACCGAAATTTTGAAGGCAGATAGTGGTTAGGCATGGCATAGTTTCATTCTAGTTGTGTGGTGGATACTGTGGGAGAAGTTTTTGCCAGTATAAAAGAAAATTCCATAATTAGGAGGAAGAATCAGGAAAAAATAGTCAGTTGGGCAAGGGGAGTTAAGATTGTGCTCACGCCCAATGATTTTTCCCAAGTTTCTTATCCAGCTGAGGGCACAACACCATTACCCATCATTTTTAGAGAAATATTGTTAAATAGTCAAGAATGGACTGGAAAATATAGGAAGCCACGTTCTGCTTTGAATGATAAATACTGGGTGTTACATATGTTATCCTGCCCCAACCTCCTTCCACAAAATCGACATGCCGACTGATTTATACCATTGGAACAGGCATGTCTATTGATCTTCCTTCTACTTTTGGCATCATGTTCTATACACCTTTGAGCATCTTGGGGCCCTTACTGCATTACCTTTTTGGTAGTGCTCTAACTGAAATTTTCAGAAGAAAAGGTGCTTTAATTACAAATGACATGCCATTGGCTTTTGGGTTGAACCTGTTCAACATCATTTCATATTCCAAGTCTCGGGGTCAAGTGGCCAGAATTAAAAAGAGAAGATCAGAGGCTAAATAGGAAGGGAGTGGGTCTCAAGCTCAACTTGAGGAGGAAGTGGAACGTGCAGTCTCCATTGCTAAATTAGCTTCACAAATAGGTGCCTTGGCGGAGAGAATGAGTCAAATGGAGAGTAATCAGGAGGAAGATCACCAACTTTTAATTCAAATCCAGCGGTCTCAGCAGACTCAAGCTCACCTCTTCTACAGTATTTTAGATCATCTTCGTGACTTTTCTCAAACGCCTATACACTGACACTTGTGTTTATTTCTTTTGTTTCTTTTTCATGTTGTAATATTTGTGAGTTTAGTGATTGGATTTCAAACTTAACATTGTATCTCTAAAACTCTGTCACTTATTTGTAACCTTTATTTTATACTTGTAGTCTAAGTTATGATCATGCTGATTATTTTTCTTATATTATGTTCATAGCTTATTCCTACATGTTTTCTTTTTCTTTATTTCCATTCTCTATTTTATCTTATATTCATTTTATTTTCTTTTTCTCTTAATTTTTATCTCATGTTTGACAACTCTATGATAATATTCTTATTCTATTTTATATATTTATTTATTGTGTGCTAAGACAGGTTCACTATGTCTAACCATTCTGACCCCTTAGATAAGGAAAAAAAATTTGATACTTGTATTCATAATCTAAGTGAGGAGGATGAGTTAGTGAGCTCAGAGTGTCCTATTGAGGAGTGTCCTGAAGAGTGCTTTGAGGAGAGTAATTCTTTACCTTTTCCTCTTGTTTACCCTCCTTTAATTCATATAACCCCTGACCAGTTTCTTACAGGGGAATGGTGGGACGAGGTTAACTTAGAAATTTTGGTGCGTATGAAGTGCGCTGAGGTAGATATATTTGTTGAATGGCTTGATTTGCCTTATTATGACACAGAGACTAACACCATTGTTGTATTTGATAGTCCATCACACTTGGATGACGATAACATGCCCCCTTAAAAGATATTCCTTACTTGGGTAATGAGACGGAAGAGAGTACTAAACATTGAGTCTGATTATGGTGAGCTACCCCACATAAGATTTTCCTTCATCTGAGGAGGCTATTAGTTCAATTAATGTTGTCTTAGCTTCATTTGCTGCTAATAGGAGGTATTTCTTTTCCCTTATCTTTTGTCATTTTCTGCGTAATTTCTTTTCATTTCCTTTTTTTCTATTATTTATTTATCTTGACATCAATAGTCATTTGCACATTAAGTTGGGGGTACTCCTTACATATATTTTATGCCATCACATTTTGCCTTCACTTCTGTTCATGCATAACACACACATTGAGGACAATGTATCTTTTAAGTTGGTGAGGGGATGGTTAATAACATGTCGACTTCCCTTACATATTATTAATGACTAATGAATGGGTAATTTCTATTGTAATGGTGGTAGTAGTTATGAAATTAACATATGATTTGATGTTTAATTTTGAAATAGAAAACCAAATTCTAAATTGAGTATAAATTTTTTTTCTTAAGTATTAAAGACTTACCACTTAACTCCGCCTATGTTAGGGTATCCTTGATATAGCCGGTCCCAAGCCCGGGTAAAGGAGGAGGGTTGTGCGTTAGGT
>QLOD02000016.1:22413725-22460996 GCA_003260245.2 Sideroxylon spinosum | reverse complement strand
AATAGATCTATAAAATTCAACCATCGTTTGTAGAGAATTCTCAAGAAGATTTAAACATTGAAATGCAAAATACCTTAAAAATCCACATACATCATCTACTCTCCATGATTTTGAATCCAAGCAAGAGAACTACTCACTCAACGATGTAGAGAAAAGATAACTTAAATTGAATTGAAATATGTTTTATAAGAGGAATTAAAAAGGGAAATGAAACTTTCTATCCTACCAACAAGATCTAAATTCTCTCTCTACAACTATGTAAATCTACTCTTTCTCTGATTATGTATGTAATAAAAAAACTAGTCAAAATGACCCATCTCTCAGTATTTATAGTTTTTTTTTATGAGTACAAAAGCCACCCTTTTAAATTACAACCAAATTACAAATAATAATAATTATTATGGATTGCGAGTTGGTTTAAACACGTGTTCGAGTGAACTATTGGTTTGAACAAGGGTTCAGACAAAGTTTTGGGACTTAGCTAATTTTTGCATCTAGAACATTTGCGACCCTTCTATGGTTAGAATGCGTGTTCAAACAAGACATGGTTCGAACATGTCTTAGAACAAAGTTTTGGTTCGAACATAATTTCTGATACCTAGAAAATTTTCAACTTTTCTTCCAAATAAGGCTTCTATGGTCCTGATCTAGGTCCAAACAAAGGTTTGTTTGAACAAAGGTTCGAACCACCTCTTCTTTTTCTCTCACGTTGCTTCATTTTAACTTCAATACACATCTTTTTCATCCAAACTTTCTTGCAAATAACTAAAATAAAAGAAAAACAATATTTAGGCACATCTAACTTATTTTAGCATTTCATTATTGGTGAATCATTGGGATTCTGATGCATATCAGATTTTCTTTTACTTGGCTTTATCCTTTTTATTTTATTTAGCTTTATCTTTACTTTATTTAGACTTTTCTATTTTTAGATTGTTAATTCAATCCCAAATTATTAGGGTTTCTACCTTTTTTGCTTTCCTTATATATTTTGAGGTTGCTTTTATGATAGAATACAACTTATTTTTCAGCTGTATATTTTGGCTATCTTCCTACCTTTACTTATATGGTTTCAAAGCAAAGTTAAATTGAGGACAGCCATGGTCAAATTGCCTATACATGAATGAGTAGGACTGAAGGCAAAGTTAAGACTTCGGTCATATCCCAACCTTTTTTCCTACAATTGTAACAGCTGCATTTATAGAATCCTCTTCACTCTAAATTATGCACATAAATTGAATGCAAAAAATTTCCATCAATGGTCAGAAGCTATGCAAATAGTGATTAAAGGTAAAGGTAGGATAGGTTACGTAACTGGTTCTACAAAGAAATTAGAAGAAACTAATCTATCTTGCTCTATATGGGACTCACAAAACTCAATGGTGATGGCGTGCTTGGTGAACTCAATGGAAGATGACATTGGAGAAGCCTAACTACACTATTCTTTAGCAAAAAAACTTTGTGATGTGGTAGCTTTGGCGTACTCATAGTTGGAGAATGTTGCATAAAGATTTGAGCAACGAAATGAGTCTTGAAATCTAAAACAAGAGACTTTGAATGTTGCTCAATACTTCAACAAATCGAAAAAATTATGGTAGAAACTTGACATTTTTTCTGCCCATAAATGGAAGTGCATTGAGGACTACAACTATCATAGAAAATTACTCCTTGATGAGAGTCTTTGATTTCTTGGCTAGTCTTAATACTGATTTGGATAAAGTTCATGGATGTCTCTTAGGAATAAGGCCCCTTCCTATGATCGAAGAGATCTTTGCCGAAGTACAAAGAGAGGAGAGCCGAAGAAGAGTCATGTTAGGAGAATCAAATATCAACACCAATACTCAACTTACCAAGGGTTCTACTTGTTTGGTCCAAGGAAGTGGAAATAAAAGAGACTCTAAAAATAGCAAGAAACTAGGATCCTTGTTGTGCGAGCATTGTAAAAAGCCAAAACATACAAAGTAGATGTGTTGGAAACTTTAGGGGAAGCCCAACAATTAAGTCCCAAGAAAATTTCAAAATCCGAAACAACAAGGATACCTCACCAACGGTAATCACCAAAGTAAAATTCGCCTATAGTAGATTAGGTTGAGCCATCTAGACTGGCTAAATAAGAACTTGAGTAGCCTTGAAAACTGCTAAATCTAAAAACTGATACTAGTACTTCTTTTTTTACCCAAAAAATTAATTTCATGGTAGCTTTGATAGGGATGAATACAAAGAAAGAATCGTGGATTGCAGATTATGGATCTACAGATCATATGATAGTATTTGAGAAATTTTTTTCAACATATCCTCCATCTCATGGAAACTAAAAAGTAAAAATAGTAGATGTCACTTTTTCAACTGTTATAGGAGATGGGAACAATAAAATTCAGATTTGGAAGTTTTCTAAAAGATGTTTTACATGTTCATAAATTATCATGCAATCTTATTTTTGCTAGTAAATTGATAAAAGATCTAACATGCAAAGCTGTGTTCTCATAATCATAAGGTCTTTTTCAGGAATTGATCTTAGGGAAGAAGATCGAAAGTGCTAAGGAAAGTAGGAACTCTATTTCTTTTCCAAGATGGATCTGAATGCAAACAAGCACAAACTGTTGGCTATGTCTCAACTCTTGAATCCAGAATTTCTTCTACTTCAAGTCAACAGCAAGTTATCCTTTTTCATAATAGATCAGGTCATCCAAAATTTGGTTATCTAGGAAAATTGTTTCCTAAGTTGTTCAATAATAAAGAATCATTTGAGTGTGAAGTTTATCAACTTGCTAAAAACCAAAGATTCTATTTTCTTATTCATGTTTATAAAGCTTGTCAACCTTTTACTTTAGTTCATAGCAATATTTTGAGCCTTTCATATGTTATTAGTGTTTTAAATAAAAGGTGGTTTATTTTATCCATTGATCATTACTCGGGTGTTTGTTGGGTATTTTTACTTGAGATAAATCTGAGGCTACTCAAATCTTCAAATAAATTTTATGCCATAGTTTAAAATGTATATAGTGCAAGTATTCAAATCCTTCATACTGATAACGATAAAGAATATTTCAAATCCATCTTGAGGAGTTTTTTAAATGAAAAAGGGATCCTACATCAACCCACTTGTGTTAAGACACCCTAACAAAATGGCATTGTAGAAACGAAAAATCTCCATCTTTTTAAGTTAGCTAGAGCCTTACTTTTCACATCTAATGTACCAAAAATGGGGTGATGCTTTACTCATAGCATGTTATCTGATAAATAGAATGGCTTCTAGGACTCATCAATTTTCCTCCCCTGCAACCTTCTTTCTCAAATTCTACCCAACATGTTGGACTTCTCCATAAATTGACCTAAACAATTTTCAAATGTACCGCATTTGTTCACAATCATGATCTCGATAAAACTAAGCTTGACCCTAAGTCCACAAATGCATTTTCTTAGAATATTCTTCTACATAAAAAGGTATCATTGCTATTCACCATTCAAGAAGAAATATTTTTATTCCACGGATGTCACCTTCTTTGAGTCTATTTCTTTTTATCCCAAAACTCATCTTTAGGGGGAGAATATCATAGAAGATTCCTTTTGGGGTAAATCATTTGCTTTTGATACACCCCATTCTTAACCTATTGAAACCATAACCTATTGAAACCATGTCTCAATCACAGCATGAAAAACTTCCACATCTTTACTTCCTTTAATGTCAAAAACTTCCACTCAGTCCCTTCTAGATGAAATTTCCTCACAAAAAAATAGTAAAACGAAAGCAAGGGGAGAGGAACAACCATATAAGGGCTTCATGTTTACACTAGGAAAAACTTTTAGAAAAGGTAAAGAATCCCATTGGTTTGTATTACTGTCAAGAAGATGAAATGAGACCAGTTCTGGAAACAAAGGCAAATGAGGTATCTAATTCTGGTAGCATCAATTTCGAACTTGATTTGCCCATTACTATTCACAAAGGAATAAGATCATGTATTATATACGATCTATCTAACTATGTTTTCTATGATAGACTTTCTTCTTCCATGAAAGCTTTGGTGGCTAACTTATCTAAAATAGAAGTTTCTAGAGATATTAGTGCAGCTTTGAAACATAAAAATTGGAGGAATGCAACAATGGAGGAGATGCAAGCCTTGGAGAAGAATAATGTATGGGAGATAGTACGAAAACCAAACAGAGAGACACCTGTTGGATCCAAATAGGTGTTCACCTTAAAGTTCAATCCTATTATCCCAAATAGTAACTCTAGAGAGGGATGAATAGGGTTGCTAAAAAAATTTTGCAAATAAAAATTTTAACCTTTAAAGAAAATATGTCAAGATGTAAAGGATAAAAAAAAAAAGGAACACACATGGGATAAAAAAAGAGGAACACACGTGAAAAGCAAAATTTAATGTTTGTGGATGAAGAGTGAGTTCTAGTATTTGTACGAAATATAAAGAGAAGGGAAGACTAGGAAACACAATCAATTTATAGTGGTTCAATTTCAATGTTGCCTACATCCACTCCTCAAGGCCTTTCTTAAGATTTCTCCACTATTTTTTGAAGAACTTCATGTACACTAGCTTCCCAAGGTGCTAGAAACCTCTCCCAAATGATTTTATCCCCAAATCACTCTACAAGTCTCTCTTAAAGAATATCCCTTGTTTTGGTTCCCAACACTTGAACCAAAACCAACAATAGCTCACCAAACTCATATAAATTAAGAAGTTATAAATTTCCCTCTTACAATAATAATGATGAGTTTGATAATAAATCAAATAAAAAAGAAACTTTCACAAGTTGAGCGTAAAAGATGAAGAACAATTGTAGGAAGAAATCATTCTATATTTGTAAAGTTAAAGACTTTCTCATATCTCTTTGTAAGCACTTCTTTTTTTATCTTCTTTTTCTTTTCGAATATGAGTTTGAGGCTGCATTTATAGGTAAAAATCTCCAAGTGGCCGTTACTAAGTGAAAATACACTTTTGCCCTTGAAAACTTTTGAGTTTCCTTACTTCCAATGCTACCTTTTAGATTCAAACTTTTTGAGATATATTTGTGGCCATTTTTAACCCTTGTAACATTCATATCTGACATTTTCAGAGTAAGAAATTGTAGATATATAAGTCAATTATATTCTGAAAAACTTTGAGCTTCATCTAAAGGTTAGATCTTCAAATAGAGCCTCCGAACCGAGATAGCTCCAGATAATTTTTTTTGACATTCTAAATCTATGTTTCCAATGAAGGCTACTATTTGACTGTGATGATTTTATAATTTGAAGAAACTTAAACTAAAAAATTTGTAGCTAGATAAGTCTTCTTTTTATACACCAAAAATCCGTAGTTTAAAAGCTATTTATTACGAGTTGTCTCAAAAACTAAGACCAGCTCCAGAACTCAGTATTAAAATCTCTTTTATAATGACTAATATTCTATCTCATGTTTGGACATCTTGAATTCAGATCCACAAACATTTCCCTTTAGTAAAGTTGTAGATACAGAAGTTTACTTTACTATGTTAAAATTTCATGTAATTTAAACTGTTAGATCTCTAGGTATTAGTTTACTATGTTAATATTTTATGCAATTTAAACTATTAAATCTCTAGATGTTATCAATATACTAACATGTGTCTGATTTGTCTATTCATCTTAGTTAACTCTCTACTTGACGTCTTCATCTTACTTTTATTTTCATTACTCCAAACTTTAAAATTCCTTTATTTCATCATCAAAATTATGTAAAAATATCTGAAAAATAATATCAATCTCTTCCAAGCATTTTATCTTAAATTTATCAAATTAAAATGAATTCTAACAATTTATACAATTTCTATTTGAAAATTAATTGTGAAAATTGAATTCAATGTTTGAAAATTGAACAACTCTTAATGGTTCAATTGAAAGATATAAGGCAACATTAGTGGCAAAGAGGTACTCTTAGACGTATGGCATTGATTACTAAGAGATATTTACTTCAGTTGTAAAATTAAACACTATCAGGTGTTATTGTCTCTTGCAGCTAATATGGATTGGCCTCTTCAACAATTAGACATCAAAAATGCCTTCCCAAATTGAGACTTAGGAGAAGATATTTATATGCATCTCTCACTAGGATTTGATGAGAACAAAAAAGAAAGAAAAGTGTGCAAGTTAAGGAAATCTTTGTATGGTTTGAAACAATAACCAAGGGCTTAGTTTGACAAGTTTACCAAAGCTATGAAGAAGCAAAGGTATAAACAGGCACATTCCGACCATATTATGTTCTACATGTATAGGAATGGTAAAGTGACTATTCTAGTAGTCTATGTTGATGACATTATCCTGTAAGGTAATGATTCATACAAAGCCAATATCTTGAAGAGGACATTAGCTTCAGACTTCGAAATCAAGGATCTTAGCAAGCTGAGGTATTTATTAGGCATTGACCGACCCTAAAATGTATTTGGGTTCTTCCTCTTAATTGCAAGAGGGTAGCCGTAGTTTTAAACTCAGTGAGTCCGAGTCGAATTCATAGGCAGCCTATATTATTTAGTTTTTAGGTTATGAAGGGAATTTAGATTTTTAATATAAAAGAGGTTTGACATTCAGTTGAAATTAAATCTTGGGATTTAACAAAAAGAAAGAAAATAAAAACAAATAAAATTAAAAATAATACTTAAATTAACTTTATGAAAGAGCTTTAATAATTCAATTATATTTACAATTTTTTTAAATTCAGAATAAATTGAAAATAATTTAATCAAATTAATTACTATGGCAATCTAAATTGAATAATGAAATTAATAATGAAGAAGTCCTTGATTCAACTTGCAAGTTCGGGTAGCTCACTAATTTACTCTTGGATGTTTACTTTCAAACTTGAAATTTGGTTTTGTTTAAGAATTATTAAGAATATTTGAATCAAAAACTAGTACCAGTGAATTCAAATGAATATGGTTAAAGATCTTTGTTTTCGAAAGGTTTTGAAACAAACGAATTCAAAGTTTTACTCGAAACCTATTTATAATCCTGTCCAAAAATATGTAGATAGTTATAATCGAAAACCCATACTAGTGATTTCAACGAATATGGTTAGAGATTTTCATTTTCGAATGTTCTCGAAACAAGTTAAATAGATTTAAAATAGTAGATCCCTATGCATGTGCCTTCGAAACCCATGCGAAGGGTCTACATATATCCCAGAGTATTTTCATAAACTACCCTTCCTTGATTCGTTGAATCAAGAATTAGGGTTTTTATGCTGACATTATTTTAGATGAAATAAAAACAATGAACATATAAATCATCATCCAATCTATCAATTGAAATCCACAAGTCATATATTAAAATGCTTAAACAAAAGTAACTTACACGGAAATCAATTCTGAAAAAGCGTAAGATAAAAGAAGTGCTGCGAAGAACAGGAATACAACTTACGAATCCATATAAACTCTCTAAACTAGTATAAAAACTCTCTTAAAAATTTCTCTCAAGCAATATGAAAAATAATGAAAAAGATCCTCTCCCCAAGTCGGCCGTGCAGAGGCATTTATAAAGGGTTCATCAAAAACCCTAAATTTCAATTAAACCGTACGCCTATCAAGGCTCAATTGTCCAGACCGTCTGGGGAGTGGTCTGGACTACAGAATGGTCATCACTCCTTTTTTCATTCTTCTTCAGTCCGGGTCTTTAGGCTGGTCCGAATCATCCTTGGTGAAGCTTGAAACACAGCTTCCCTTTCATCTTCTAAGCCATCTCCAATGTAAAAAATTTCAATGTTTTCATCATTTTCCTTATAATTAAAACAATAAAACTTATAAATAACAAATTAACATGAAAACCTTGGATTTAAACGTGTAGATAGATTAAAATTATCAAAATATAGAGTTAATAATTACACTTTTCAAGTGTAATCAAGGATGGAAGTTTTAAGGAATAGAAGTGGTATTGTGGTACCACAAAGGAAGTATATCATCGACTGGTCGAAGGAAGCTAGGATGATTGGATACAAGCCAGCTGAGAGTCCAACAGAAGCAAACATAGATCCTAAAAGAGATCAAGAAAGTAAACATGTTGATAGAGGTAGATATCAATGTCTTGTTGGGATATTAGTTTTTTTATCTCAAACTAGACCAGATATTACCTTCGCAGTCAGTTATGTTAGCCAATTTATGCATTCACCATATGAGGAACACATCAAAGCTGTTTATCGTACTTTGAGATATCTGAATACTACTCCGGTAAAAGGCTTATACTTCAAAAGCAATGGTGATAGAGGGGTAGCTGTTTATATAGCTATTGATTAGACTGGTTCTAAGAGTGATAGGCTCTTACTTTAAGATATTATACTTATATGTGGGGTAATCTAGTCACATGGAGAAGCAAGAAGCGGGACTAATTACAAGAAGCATTACTGAAGCTAAATAAAGGGCTATTGCACATGGAATTTTTGAGGAATTAAGGACGAAAATGCTTTTGGAAGAACTAAAGATGCCCATTAAATCATCCCTAAAGGTGTATTTTGATAACAAGGCTACCATAAGTGTCTTACATAATCCTATACATCATGAAAGAACAAAACATGTGGACGTTGATAGACATTTCATTAAGGAAAAAATAGAAGACAAGACCATTTGCATGATCTATGTTGTTACATTTGAACAAACGATTGACATTCTGACAAAAGGACTTGGAAGACTAGTGTTTGAAATTTGTAAGCAAGCTGGGGATGTTAGACATATATAATCCAACTTGAGGGGGAGTGTTTAATCATTGAGATTCTAATCCAAATCAGATTTTCTTTTATTTGGCTTTATCATTTTTATTTTATTTGGCTTTATCTTTTGCTTTATTTAGACATATCTTTTTTTAGATTGTTAGGATTCAATCCCAAATAATCAGGGATTCTATTTTTTGTATTTTCCAATATATTTTGAGGTTATTTCTATAATAGAATACAACTTATTCTCCAACAGTGTATATTGGCTATCTTCATACCTTTACTCACAATTATGTATGATTAATCATATTTTAATATGCTTAAATTTTCATTTTTAGTGACTAATCACATGTCATCTCATTAGTTTAGAAATCTTGGAGGATATGAAAATCCTCTTCAACCTTGGCTTAAATGGAAAATAGCGCTTGCTTTACAGCGGCAAGTTTCCCATGGTTTAAAACACCTAAACTATTCTAACGATCCTGGCCACCCCTGACGTTCTTCCACCTCTAAGTCTTACACAGAGTGTAAGGATCAAGGTGTGCATTCTCATTACAGAACAACATACAAATGTTCGAACATGCATCCAAAGTCTCATATGTAAAACCTAGATTTTTAGTTACCTTACGAGCCTGGTAGTAACAAAACTGATAACATAACTTTGTGTAAAATTTGGAGTAGCATGTCAAAAGATGTGTTCAATAGCTTCAAATGTAATTGCTCTTTGATGAATAATAATTTACTGAAATCCATGCATCTAAGATACAATTATGTGTGCTTATTGTCGAGGATTTCAAAATATCTCAAGGCTTTGTCATCTACACTCAAGTAAGGATTACTCCCAACTACTGTATCAAAATCACAGCTTGTACATTTTGATGCCAACCCACGCACGATATCAACTAGCACCGTGAGCATCGAATTAGTGTTTGTAGCCTTGACCTCCATCTCAACTGTCTTCTCCTAGTGAGAGGGAACAAACTCTTTCCCATAAAGAGTCCAACACTTGTACTACTTCAATAACCCAATACGTATCAAATGCTTTCGGACAAGATTGCCTGCTTCAATAAAGTTAATTCACACACTTTCTATACGAACAAATAATGTAGTCACTGTTAAACCTATTGGTGAAAGCAATGAAATAGAATTGGAATTTTGATTGTTAGTAAATTATTCGGATTGAATTTCGGTATTGTGTAATTGAAATGGGTCCAAGTAATAAATTGGATTGAGTCCAATCATATGTTAGATTGGATTGACCCAAGTAATAAATATTGGATTGGATTGGGCCCAAGTTACAATTTGAATTGTAATAATATTCTAATATTATATATTATTCTCATTAGGGGTTTGTGTACTATTATTAATTTAACTAATTTAATCACATTATTATTATTAACATTATTATTATTATAAATTAATAATATTATTACTATTATTATAATAGTAATATTATTATCATTTTCAATAGGATTATTATTATTTAAATTTTAAAAAATAATAATATTATTCAATTAAATAATTTAATATTATTATTCTAATTCTAATTATACAATAATAAATTTAGAGTGTTATAGATATTATTATTGTTGTTATTCTCTTTAGGGGTTTGTGTATTACTATTAATTTTACTAATTTAATTACACTATTATTATTACTACTACTATTATTATTATAAGTTAATATAATATTATTATTATTACTGTTATTATTTTTAAATTATTATTATTAGTATTATTATTATTATTAGGAGTTTGCGGATTGTTATTATTTGAATTTTGAATTTCGTAATACGAAATTGGAAAAAATTAAAAAGTAGTAATCAAATAAATTAACTAGAAGCAAAAGTCTACAAACAACAAAAATATATAACACAAATAAATTAACAACAAATCAGCGAGAAAATAAATAAAATGAAAAAAGCAAGCAACAATATATGTTCACTCGTTTTTTTACATCTACTAGAATTAATTCATTATGAAAAATAGAAAATTAAAAATTAACACTTAACTAAAAAATTGATCAAATTTAGTAAAACAACGTCTATATTAATTTAATTCACTTTAGTTTCATTACGCATTAGTTTCATTCAGTTGACTGTAAATTCTTTAATTATTTAATATTTAGTTCACTATGCTAAATTAAATTACTTCATTATTTAGTTGCTCAAAGTAATTTAATTAAATAAATATAAAATATTTTAAATCGTATATAATTACTCAAATTTGTTAAAAACATTTAAATAAATTATATTTAATATTAATTTGATTAGTGTTAATTTTTATTAAAATAAATAATTAAAATTAATATTTTTCTAAAAAATTGATTGAATTTAATAAAATAATTTTCATATTAATTTCATTTACTTTTTAATTTTTTTCATTTTATTTACTAAAATTTCATTAAGAATTAATTTAATTAACTATATTAAATTAATTTATTTGATTTTATTAGTTAAAAGTAATTTAATTCAATAAATAAATTTAAATATATTAAATCTACTTGATTTATTCTAAATTATCAAAATTAATTGAATAAACTATATTTAATATTGTAGTAACCGTAAATTTAATTTTTAATATTACCTATTATTTTAGTTTATATTATACAGAAAGGGGGAAAAGGTATCATAAGTGGCGTGAAGCGCGTCGTACTTAGAAAAATCCTTTTGTTTATTTATTTATTTTTTTTTCCTATTCATTTTACTTGGCCACCAAGCTAGTAAATAGTATATACGTTTGTTTTGGTCTATGGAAGCTTAACCAAGAAAGAGAAAAGAGATAAGGAAGGGAAAGAAAAAAAGGGGGGAGGGAAAGGAGAGAGAAAGTGAGGGCCTAAGTTTAAGGATAGTCATATTTTGGTATTTTTAATATTGTGATTGTCGTGGTTATGTCAAATCATAATAATTCTGCTAGAGATGAGAGATGCAAAAGATAGAAGTTTTAAAGATTTGGGGTTTCTTCACTTTTCCTTAAATATGAGGTGTGGATTAAAAGTCTTTTATTACATATATGATATGTTGAAAATATTTTTATTATTTTTTATGTGTTTATTTTACATAAATGTGGTTAAATTTAGAGTACATTGCGTGACTTCAATCCAAACCAAAATGCCAAAAAGCCAACTAGGCTTAGTGGAAAACATATAAAGGCATATGCAAAGCATATTCCAGGGAAGTTTCTAAAATTACCAATCAAGCCCAATAATTTTGGATAATTTCATAGTGACCCCAGCGGTTTTAAAAATCACAACTTTACCTCTCGAATCAATGAAATTATAGTTTAAACTCTATAAATCAATATTTTAATCTTAATCATGTATTATTTGTATATTTCTTCTTCGATTGATATTTTATTTTCATTCTATAACATCATTTCAAAGCTTATTTTAAAACAACAATAAATTAATGTGTAAATACTTTTTACATAAATAATACATTGTAAAATAACACGTTGTCAATTTATAAAAATAAAAAAATACATGGAAAATATGTGATTTGCAATGCCTAATTTGAATTATTTTAGTGATTTATATTTTATCAAGGAAAAATGTTTATTCAAGTGATGAAGTGATGTTAATAGTTGATTTTAATGAGTTGTTATATTGAAATGGTAATAATGAAGATAATGAAAACGTGAATTATGTTGTGATTGCGGAATTGTCGACTACTAAAAACTAGGAAGAGTACAGAGATTACCCTTAGCTTGAAAAACCCTAAACCTGTACAAAGGTTGGTCTTCATGCCAGTGGATTTGTAGCCTATAACATAATAATTATCTGCCTAATCATGGTCATCGAGTTTGGGCCCCTGAATGATGATATTGTATAGCATTTGCCCCATGATTGTGATGATTGTGATGTAATGATAAAAAGATAAAGAAAAGATAATAACATGATCACTTTTAAGATACATGTTAATGTATGTTTTGATGTTAGGACACACGACGACTTGCTATTTATGAGTTATTGATAATAAATTGTTACTAATCTAATTTTTGTGTATATCATATATGTTTTTATTCTGCATTATGGGCACAAGTAAATTAGCGCTCACGTCCTTATAGATTATGTTGCAGGTTATGAATTTAAGACTTAGGTGGGCCATTATTAGTGTTACATTTGCAACACCGTAGTAGTTTTATTGGCATAAGTAAATTAGTGCTCACGTCCCTATAGATTATGTTGCAGGTTATAAATTTAAGACTTAGGTGGGCCATTATTAGTGTTACATTTGCAACACCGTAGTAGTTTTACATATAAATTTTTTATTTTTTTGGGACTGTAGTATTATTAATTTGGAGATTACTTGATATGAGTATAAAGGTCTTGAGGCCTAGATTTCTATTTTTTAGGGTTGCGGTTGGAGCACTAATGCCTGGTTTGATCAAGGTTAAGGTTATTGTTTTGTTGTTGTCATCGTTGTTGTTATTATCATTTTGGATATTCGCTCCAATGTGGTTATGTGGCTCTGAGTGAGGTAATGGATATTTTAGAACATGATGTGTATAACTCATTTACTTACTCCGTGGGTCTCAAAACCCTGGGTGTGACAATATCAGAGTCTAAGTTAGAATACCTAAGGATAATGGGAGTCAAACATTGCATGTTGTATACTTGTGTGTTATAACCGACATTTAGCCATTTTTGAAAATAGACTCATTGGTATTTTGTGATACAATTGATAGTGGAAAAGGACAAAGCTATGAATGTTACTAGAACAGTGACCCTATTGGAATGGGATATGAAAACATAAGAAACATCCTTAGTTGATGGTAAGTAAAGTCGATGTGTGAGCAAGTGGTGTAAATGGTGGTGGGATGTTAAGTCTTGGCATACGATTTAAACGATTTTTTCGGAGTAGTTCTAATATCAGGAATGATGGTTAAATGTGGTTGTGAATATAATAGAAAATTTTGAATTTAAAGTCCAAGAGGCTTAGAGAGTCTAAGTTAGTGACTTCATAATTTATTAAGAATTGCATTTTATTATTAAATGATGTGTAATTATGGAATAATTTTAATGTAGTAATGGTAATGGTAAATTTTGAAATTTTGAAATGGATGTGTTACCTACTTGGAAAGTGGTGATTGACAATTATTAAGGATTAGTGATGACTGCTTTGACTAATGACACGGTAGTTCAGATTTGATGTAAGGCAATAGTAATATTATCCTCTCCACTAATGATATTGACCACATTAGGAAGTCTTGTGTTCAGATGGTTAGTTTAAGGTTGAATGAGAATGAGCCTTAACTTTGTTTCAGTGAGTAATGTGTAGACTGTGTACGTCTTTATTGAGGAATAACGGAGTTAATCTCCTTAGAGGTAGATTGACTTTTCATAGATTTTATATCAAGTGTCTCTTCTATTTCTATTACGCTACATTTTATGATACTTTTTAACTTTTGGAAGTTCCAAATTTAATCAAGTGGTTTGTGGGCCTATGATTTTAATTAATATAGTATTTTATCATGGAGGCATTGAAAATTCTCATTAGGGTGGGGAAGGTAGTTTTGAGTGAATTAAAGATTGTTAAACTTAGAGGTAGTTATGCATTAAAAATAGTAAGTATTTGTCACACTGATTACGCTTGAAAAGCGTAATCATAAACCTTGATTTCCATGCTAATATTGGTAATTTACGTTTTAATATTCCTATTTTAGTTTATTTTTTTTTATTTATGTTAGTTAGTTCATTTATGCAGGTTCTAGTATAAAAGACATTAGAATAGCTTGTTAGAATGGGAGAGATGCACAATTTTGATGCGGAAGTTTCAAAGATAAAAAATGGTCTTCAACAAAGTTGTAGTGGACATCTCAAACTTTTCATAAATATATTGTGGATCAAAATTCAAGTTCATTTGTAACGTAAACCATTGCTTAAAAATTAAGGTTGGAAATCTGGACAAATCCTAATCATGACAGGATTTGGGGCATATCTTTAGTTCGGGATATAATTGAGGTGATTAGAAGATCAAAGATCAAATAGACATTCTAAGCTACAATTTTGATGGGAGAACAAGTCCAAAAGAGGTCTCCATCTACCTCAAGAGAAACTTTCAAAGTTGCACAATTTTGAATCCTTCAGATGGTTCAACACAACACCTTGTCAGTGTTTTGGCCATAATGTTTTACTCACAACTCCGATTGATGCGATTCATTCTGGGTTAGAAAGACGACTCAAAGGGATACAACATTTATGTTGAAGCCAAAATTTGAGTATACTGTCTTCTAGAGTCTAGATGCCATTTTATAGTCCGCAGATGGTGTCCCCGAGACCTCAGCTTTAAGGTTTTATTAGGCTCTTCTATAAATACCTATGTTGCATTAGACTTTTACAAAGTCATTCATATATTTTAGGTTTATTTTTGCTTCAGTTTTCCTTTAGATTAAAGAGTGTTTTAGTTAGTTTTTCATTCAAGTTCGGATCGAATTTTTGATTATACAACCATTTTCAATAGAAATTGTAGTGTTCCATTTATGGAGTTTCTTTCTTTACCCTCTCTTTTATTTTTTGTTTTTCTTAGTTCTTTGATATGCTACCCTAGATTTTTACTTGATTCAACCCATCAATAGTGGGTAGATCCTTGCGTGAATTTTAGATGTGAAGAATCAATGCATGCAACGTAAAACATGTATGTTGTGGTTCTTGCTTTCCAAGATCGATTTTATACCTTTCAAAACCTTCGAAAAGTTACATGGCTGATCATATTTCTTTGAAATCCCTATTACCCATGTATGATTAAAAATTTCTTGATATTTTGAAAGTATAAAGATTAGATCTAGGGTTTTCTAGATTTTCTAATTTTCTTGTTTTTCAAAACTTTTGAAAACAAGCAACCCGACCATATTTCACAGAATTCACTCCTGATGTTCACGTGATTAAAACTTTCTTAATCTTTTGAAAACTCGTGGCCTCAACTATATTTTTATGAAATCATTAATGACGTTTGCTTGACTATAACTTTCTCTATACTTTGAAATCATAGAAAAGAAATCTAGAGTAAATGTTTTAACAATGATATCTTTTTATCACATCTAGCATGAGAATAAGGTATTCACCTGGATTTGTAAGTTGAATAAAGTCGTTTATTATTCATTCATAAACTCTAGTTTTTCTTACTTTGCTTTAGTATAAGTTATTTTGAGTATTGCAATTTTCATACTTAGATTAGAATTATTTTAAGTAATTGTTTTTAGGTTAAATTCATTATTGCTATTTAAATTCATTGTTTACTAGTGGTAACTAAAATCCCATCCAAACCAAACTTGATTTTTCTTTTATTATTTTAAAAGAAGAACAGTGAATTAGAATAACTTACTAACCTTAGGTTTCAATTTAGTTTCCTGTGGATACGATCTTGCTCTCACCAGGTAAAATCTAGACCATACACCTTTATACTTGAGGGTTAAGTTTAACTGCACATCTACAAGGCAGTCAAGTTTTTGGTGCTATTGTCAGGGACTTTAATTTTGATTCTTTAGGGTAACCTTAAGTTATTTCTCTTCTGGTTTTTGGGAAAAAAAATTCTTTTGCCTTCTAATGTTTGGACACCATCCAAATGCCAGCAACGAAAGAATTTCTGTCTTTAGTTTATGAGTCCTTAGGAATGGGGAGACTTAGGCATTCCTAGTTCGTGAATTCGTGAACCCTCTTTTTGCACCTTCTAGCCTACTAGTAATCTTTCTTCAATAACTTCATCATCCACCACACTAGAAATGGAGGGTGGAGCTAATGGAGTAGAAGAAGCAATTCCAAAAGCCAACAATGGTCAAGCACAAGTAGTGTCTGTAAGATTAAGAGATCAGGTGCAACAGTAGAGATAAAAACCCAAGGCTTGCATTATTTAGCCCGAAAATCAAAGACCTTTCTATTTTAAACATAGAGTGATTCCTCTCTTACCTTCTTTCCATGGGTTAGACTGTGACAATCCATATGAACATTTAAAAAAATTTTGAAATATCTATACTACTGGGTTGCCTTCTCGATCTTGCTCTATTGAAACTTTTCCCATTCTCATTACACGATAAGGCATCTAGATGGTTCAAATTTTTACTGCTAAATTCCATATGCACTTGGGATGAAATGGAGGAGAAGTTTTTGAAAAAATTCTTCCTACCTCATAGAATTGATGCTATTTAGCATCGAATCTCAAAATTTTCACCATGACTTAAGGAAACTTTCTATTGATGTTTAGAGAGATATAAAGATCTTCTTTATTCTTTCCCTCACCATGGTTTAGAGTTATGAAGAATAGCTAGTCAGTTCTATAACTCTTTGACTCCAAAACGTAAATAGTTTAATAGAAATGATGTAAAATGGAGGGTCGTATGATAAAACAATAAAAGAAATGTATGAATACTTCGATTTCCTAATAGAGAATGCTCAAACATGGAAGCTTCTAGAATTCAACCAACTAGGATAGTAACAAATAATAATAGGGGGAGTGTATCATCTTTCCAAAGTGGATGATTTAAAAGATAGGTTAGCTATTTTATCCCGAGAAATTAAAACATTGAAAATCAAGAAAGAAGCTCCAATCATCTAAGAACCAGTTGCAACTATCTATTATGTAGCATGTAATAGCTAAGCTCACAAGACTAATGATTGTCCCATGATGCTAGCATATAAAGGTGCTATTGTTAACAAACTTTTGAACTTCAGTGCATGCAATTACTCTATTCCGTCAACAATTTCAAGGACGATAACCAAGAGGGAACCCCTACGCTAATAATTTGAATTAGAATTGGAGGGGCAGTTCTAATTTAAACTAGAAGAGTAATGGACCTCTAGCTACTCAGTAGTATCCTTTTGTACGTCTACCTCCAATACCTTAAGCTCCATTCTAATATCCTAGACCATAGTAGAATAGGGGCTCACCACAACATCACTATCCTCTTTCCCCACTCATGGAAGATTAGTTTTAGCAATTTATAAATGCTCAGTCTATAATGTGGACCAATAAGACACTGGATAATATTAAGAGTCAGTTGACTTTTATCACTCAAAGTTTAAGCACACAGGTGAAAGATCAATTTTCTATACAACCGCGACCAAACCCCAGTGCCCAAAATAGCTAAGTTGAAGCCTCTTCCTCAACACCTACAAATCATGAATAGTTACAATCCTTTGCCACACATAGGAGTGGGAAGATTATAGATAAGACCATTCCCTCTAGGGAAACTAAGGTTGGAAATGAGCGAATAGAGGAAGATGAAGACAAAAGCTTTGAATGAGGAGGAAGATGAATCAAAAAATGAAGATGAATTCGAGAAAGAGAAAGATTAAACTAGATCAGTGGCACCCATTAAGGAGTATATCCCTAAGCCACCATTTCCTCAAAGGTTCATTCAACTGAAGAAGGAAGCATAAGCAGCAGAAACATTATAGAAGATATAAAACAGATACGCTTGTATGCCAAACTCCTAAAAGAACTTTGTACAGTGAAGAGGGGTTTAAAATTGAAGGAGAAGGAACTCATAACCGAATAAGAAAATGTTATTCTTCAGTGTAGAACACCACTAAAATACAAGGACCCTAGCTGTCTACCCATTGCATGCTATATTGCAGAGCACCAAATAGAATGAGCATTGCTTGATTTAGGAGCAAGTGTAAACTCGTTGCTCTATTCTGTTTATAAGCAATTAGGCTTAGGAGACTTAAAACCCACTCATGTGAACTTACAACTGGTCAATAAATCCGTTAAGGTCCCACAAGTATAGTCAAAGACATATTAGAACAAGTGGAGAATTTCTATTTTCCCATGGATTCATAATCACTAGCATTCAACCACCAGCTAATATGTCAGCACAAAATCAGAAACCTGTCGTTTTGGGTCGACCATTCCTTACAAATTTAAATGCATTAATCAATCATTGGAATGGATCGATGAAAATGTCTTATTTTTGAAATGAACACTTTTCATGTTAGCAAACATCCTAAAGAGGTGGCTGAGGTGAAAAAAAGTAGATCTAATACATGCCATTGTAGAGAGTACGAAGACTCATCCTGAGAGCATTAATGCTATAGGTCAAGGGATCACATTATTGAGTCAGTCATTTTATTTTCTTTATGTTCATCTACTACACCATTCGTTGAGACCACATCCAAAATTTCCTTAACTTTTGGGGATAGCATGTCTATTAGTTTACCTATTGAAATCCCTACATTTGAGTGGAAGTATGATTCTAATTATGGTTAGGTCCCTACTTTAGCTCTACAGGACTCTCATGAAAGTGAATTTTTTTTTATCATCCTTTAAGAGTTTGATAGACAGGCTTGAGAGTGAGAGTCTTGCACACCTTTTTACTTTTGCCCTAATGCCAACTGAGAATCCTACTGAAGGAACTAAGCATGTTTTGACCAAGACTAAACACATATGTAGGGAAGTAGTGGAGACCAAAAAGGTAGTTTGCATTGACTTCTTAGGTGTCAAGGGGATATTAGAGAACACACAACCACATTCCATGTTCACATATGCACATAACTTTGGGCCATATTTAGGGTTCAAGGATCCTTGTAAGGCCATGCATTCTCCACTATTCTCTACACTTGGAGCACATTCACTCCCAGTGCCACTCGGGCCTGAGGAACACATCTTTGAGTCGGTTGACCAATTCACCTCTTCATGTATCTACTTCTGAGAATCTTACTATAGGGATTATGAGTGAATACAATGAGACCGATCATCACTTGGGGGAGTTTGTAGACACAGGAGAAGCTTCCATAAATTTCTTGGGTGTCAGGAGACTAATTGGGCCCAATATGATTATGTCCTTTCATGCATTATGGCCACATCCGAGATTTCATGAACCTCACTTTGGCCTTTCATCCCTCAATATGTCTCAAGGCATGTCCACCTTCGGTGCTTTATGAGGCCGAAGAAAACATCTCATTTCTTAAACAATTTATGGACGTGTGGGATAGAAAGGGTGTTGGATAACCCTTTCGTTATTCCCTTTGTACATAGTAGGTTAGATTTCTCTTTCTTTATTTTCTTATTTCTTATTAGTTTAGCTTTTCTTTTTGTTATTTTCTTTTATTTATTTATTATTATATCATTATACTAACTCTCTATCCTATTTTATTTATCTTTTATATGTATTTTGTTCTTGCCTTTTTCTTGTATAGTTCTTTTATTTTCTTCAAATAAGGAAGCTCTTAAGGTAATATCCTTCCTCTCTCTTTTATATAGTCTTGCATTGCCAATTGGTACTTCATATTTATAATTGATATTGTTAGGAGTGTTGTAGAATCTAGATTGGGAGATGTATTGGGTAGGCCTTAAGTGGCTTAGATAAAGGGTGCGTACTTGGTTTATTTTGTGCTTTGTTTGTATTAGTTCCCTTTGTGGCTATTGTTTCATACTCATCATCATACTTACTATTGCATACTACAAACTCACATATGCTTCATGGTTCTCACATTGAGGATAATGTGAATTTTAAGTTAGGGGATAGGTTTCGCATGATTACTTAATTTGACATGCATTGAATGAAAAAAAAAATTCAAATCTTAGGCAAATTAAGATTATCTTGACTTAGCGTGAGTAGCACCTTATATGTCTCTGAATTGGTTCAATGTTCATATTAGTATTTGAAATAAAAAATGATTCGTTTCAATCTTGAATAAGCCATTTGATTCAAATTGAATATATAATTTTCTAATGCATTGACAACATGTCACTTGAGACCATTGAATGAAATGTGTTAAGGATTTGAAATCATGAGATTTGGTCATTCAAGAATGCCAAGACATAGGTGGAGACTTAAAACCCTTTATTTTGTGAGCTTTTAAGCTTGACCTTTTGTTCTTGAAGGCTTTGTACTTAATGTTCCATGTTGTTTCTTTCATTTCATTTTTCTTGAATAGCTTCATCACATTACTTTGCTTTGGTATTAAATGCATAAGATACTATTTTTTATTTACATGTATAGATTAATGCCTCTGATAACTCTTGTTAACCTAGAGAGTGATGTTAGGACATTTTTCTTACATTTGGAAGCCAATGACTTTTCTTTGATTACTTTATTCTTGGATACACTTTGAAGCCTTTGAAAAAAAACTAATTTATGAAGTTTCTTGTTTTAGCCACATTTATAACTCTTTAGCCTTAAATATATAGGGGCATCAAGCCTTGCAGGTCATGGAATACTTGTGCGAATATTGTAACAAGATGATATATGGGAAGAACATGAAATTGAAAACAATTATGGTGGAACAAAAGGAAAACATTGAAATAAGAAAAAGAAAGAAAGAAAAAAGTGGGACATAGCATTTTATAAGCTCATTATTATCAATCCCATAATAAAATGAAAAAAAAAAACAATAAAGCTTCAATGTTCAGCATTTAAGAAGTTGAAAGGAGAAAAGTTAGGGAGTATCTCATTGCATCATCATCCTTAGACATGCACTTTGATTTTTCCTATCCATTGTTTGTCTAACCAATACCCCATGGCCAAGCTACAACCTAGTAAAGACCTAATGGACTTTAGGTGAAAGACACTTATAAGAGCATTGATCTATTTCATGTGGCTGATGGTAGTTTTCTTATTAATGCATTAATACACTCCATTCATGAAGCGTTGACACCCTATTATTGCTCCCTCATTTAATATTTACATTATTTAATGCTTTTAGCTGAATGGTGCTCCACTAATTAAGTTTCCTTAATCGTAAGATGTGTCAAAGTGTCAAAATTCAATATAGAGAAAACAATTAGAAAAATACCGGTTGTACTACTTGGAGCTAGAGAGAAACTAAGCCAAACAGCTAGATCAAAGGAAAAAGGTCACCAGACTACAGAGACATGTCCAAGACACAAAACAGAGGATCTTTGCGTCAACAAAAGAGTTAAACTTCAGAGTTAAGGGTCAATTCAGTTCAGAGGTCCAGAATGGCCTCTACCGATGTACCCGAAGCAGCTGGAAGGCTCAAATCAAATAAAAAATGTATAAAAATATACTTATATTTCTAGACCAAGTCACAAGACATAAAGGAAGGCTTAGAGTATCCAGGATCCTGCTCCAGTGGTCATTTAGGCTTCGCCAACTCAAATTGGTGCCTACCAACAAAAATGAGGCCACCGGTGCTCCAAACACAATTTGAGCATCCAAATGAAGTTGGAATGCCGTCAAATTGCACACAAATATTGAGGGTCCATCCCCAAGGTAAGTGCATAGTTTGGTCTATCTAACTCAAACTCTAGGAGATTCCTCCAAACCCCTGACTCAATTTTTTTAGCATTCTTTACACCCTTAAAAATGTCTTAGAGACTTGCCAATGAAATTTTTGGATTCCTCACACCCAAAAATAGTGGAAGGAGTTGTTCTGGCAGTGCGTCTAAGGGTTAAGTCAAAGGATTGACTGACCTCTTCCCCGTTTCAACCCGTTTTAGAGCAGTAATTTTCAAACGAGCATAACTCGACCCCATGAATCCTAAAATGGACCAAACTTCAACCTAATTGGTCTAAATCTCTCCAAAAATTGTTCAAGAGTCCCAAAATCTCCCGAAAACAATGCCAGAGGTCTTAGAATGGCTCGAACTTGTCAGGACGTGACCCAAACCCTACAAAACATGGCCCCAGCTAGAAGCTCAGGCCAAACCAGCCCCCATTTTTTTCCTAGCTGCCAAAAACCATGCTAAATAGGTGTTTGGCATGATTTTTTTTTCCTATTTTGGTTTGTAAACTTATTTGTCCAACTTGTTTTACATACTATTTCACCTTTAAGGCTATTCATTTTTTTTGCTTATCTTATTTAGAAAAGAAGCTTGTAAAACAACCTTCATAAATATTTTTGAATACTTTATTACGCAAACTTGTTTGCCCATTAAGTCTTACAAACTTTCTTGGCTATTAGGTTATACAAACTTGTTTGATTAACCTAATATACAAATTTTTGTCACCACAAAAAGCTTATAAATAGGAGACCTCCCTTTTCATTTTCTTGATCCCTCAAACCAGCTCTCTCCTCTTTTTTTCTACATCATTCGTCTCCCTCTCCCTCTCTTTCGAGGCCGGCCACTAGGAAGTGTTTTCAAGGAGTTTTGGGAAAAATTCCAAGCTCCCTATCTTTTTCTGCATCTAATCGAAAAATAGCCCATTTCCTCTATAAGAGCTTACCCTCTTGAGGCCATTTGGCCATCCCCTTTCCTCTCCTTGAATTCGAACATTTGAAGGAGTTTTCAATTTCGGAAAGAGTTTCAAACCTTCCTCTCTTTAGAGTTCAAAATTCGGTATAACTTTTTATCTTTAAAATTTTTACTCTTTTAATTTAATCTTGTTTACATGATTAAAATAGAATAGTTTTAATTATGTAAATAAATTCTTTGCCAGTGAAAGGTAACTGGATCATAACTCAAGATTGGGTTATACCCAATGTATGATGTTAACTGGATATGCTTGAGACAAATTTTATGAAATTTCAAACATCATACATATATCATGTCTACATCATACTAACATGCCATACCATGTCATTCTATTCTTTTTTGCCATGCCATGTCCTAATACCATGTTTGTCATACTATACCATGCCATATTATCATATTACCATGCTAGGCCATGCTAGATATCATATTCATTATGCCATATCATCTCCATCATGTTATGTCATGTAAATATCATCATATACCATGCCCACATATCATGTTGCTATCTTATGTCACAAGGCAAAAGCATGTGAAAGAATCGTGGAAGCTCTCACCCTAAAGTAATTGTCCATGTGCTATGATTCCTTACCATGCTCATTTATCATCTCACATCATAGTACAATATGCTAGGACATCACTTACCATGCTAGCACATACTCTGACATACCATACAGCATGTTTTGACATGCTAGAATATGCCTTGACATACTAGACACATTCAATATGCCTGCATACTTGATCATATCAAACTATATTAGTCCCATCATTGTAGGCCCTTTGGCCCTTTCACATAGATTAGATTACTATCACCAGGAACTGAGCTCTTGAGTTGAGCTGAGTTCCTTTCCTAAATGGTAGAGAATCACTCTCATCACCTTAGGTTCCTAGGCCTTTCGCCATCATTAGGAATCAAGCTCTCGTTCTGAGTTGAGTTCCTTTCACAAATGATAGATCTTCATTCTCATCATATTTTGCCCTTACGCCCCTGACGTAGTTTTGACCATTACCACTAGGAGCTAAGTTCTCAATTTTTAAGCTAAAACTCCTTTCCCAAATGATAGATATTCACTAACTTGCACTGAGCGCATCCTTGAAAGTTAAGCTCCTTATCATAAGAGAGCCCATTGCTCTACTTTTACCCCAAACATTGACTACTCTTTACATCCATGTGGAGTTCATACTCCTGGTGTCTATTTGCCTTACACCCATGTAGAGTTTATACTCCTGATGTTTATTCTCCCGTACATCCATGTGGAGTTTATACTCCTGGTGCCTAATTTCACTTAAACCTATGTGAAGTTTATACTCCTCATGTCTATTTTTCTTACACCCACGTGGAGTCCGTACTCCTGGTGTCTGCTTTCCCACCACCTATGTAGAGTTTACACTCCTAGCGTATGTATTCCCTTACAGCCGTGTGGAGTTTATACACTGGGTGTTTGCACTCTTTTCACCCATGTGGAGTCTTGTACTCTTAAAGTCTATTTTCCCTACACGCATATGGAGTCTTATACTCCTGAAGCCTGCTCTTCCTTACATCTATGTGGAGTTTATGCTTCTAGTGTTTGTCTTCCCTTCATCCATATGGAGTTTATACTCCTGGTGTTTGTGTTTTTTTCACCCATGTGGAGTTATACTCCTATCTTCTATAGTTGGGTGCCAAGCACCTACTATCTCATCATCTAAATATTATGCTCTTTTCATTAGTTTACCATCCTAAGAGCCACATAGACTTGATCCTGTGATATGTACATAGGTTGCTTAAGCAGATAGTTTGAGTCTGCTCACCCCAGTCACCATAGACTGTCTATGTCATTTATCCTTCGGTGCCTTTTGGCAAAAGCTACATAGACTTGATCCTATCATGGGTACGTAGGCAGCTCAAGTAGATAACTTGAGCCGGTCACCATGGTCGTTAGAGACCATCTAAATCCTATGTTTTTAGACACCTTTTATCCTAAGCTATGATGACCTGATCCCTTAGCAAGGTATATAGGTAGCTTAAGTAGATAGCTTGAGTTAAGAATTACCAACTTAGACTTAAAGTTAAACTCTCACATCAACATACCTATTTAAGTCTCATCATAATATAGTTCAGGCCACTTTAGGTCTGAATTATGTTTGACCTGATCCCTTAAAAAGGTACGTAGGTAGCTCGAGCACATAGCTTGACTTCAGTCACCTTAGTCTTTACAGGCCATCTTCGTTCTTAACATATACACACACTCTCGCATAAGGACTACATAGTCCTTACACCTTGGCCTTTAACTTGTACTTAGATTCAAACCAGCATATAGAACCCCTTAGGCTGTATTACTGCTATCTAGGTGGACGTTACACCACACTAGCACACACGAGCTAGGCTCAGCCACTTTACATTTCATACATCATTTACATTCATAAGCTGTATGCTTTGATCATCATAAACTAGAGTATTATACTATGAGATCGTAACTGTAAAGAGTGGAAAGGGACTCTGGATATCCCTTGGTATCCAGGCGTAATGGTTTCCATGCGTAATCGAACCCCCAGACTCATTATCTCTGATTAGTAGAGAGTCATTAAAAATGGGTCTTTTATCATGATTTCAAAACATAAATCAAAACATTTTTTAACTTAAACTAGAACTCGAGTTTCTCCACATACCCATTTTGAAAATGTAAGGTGGTAACTCCTAGTCTTTTATTATTAAGGCCCTATTTCAAAATAAAACATACTTTTATCACTTAGATGATATTGGAATCACCATGTCTTGATAAAGACTTAAGACTCGCACACGTCGTAACCTCAGCACAGGAATCTGGTCCCAACAACTAGCGACTCCTTTGGGGACCCAGCTCTTGCTTCGAGGGTTCAACCATGTTCCAATCTTCGTAGTCACTATCTTATATAGTAATCTCCTGTTTATCTAATCAAAGCATGCACCTCATTTTCCACTTGAAAATTTCCACTAGAATGCATAAATTTTACTATTTCGTCAATATTGTGTATACTAACCCATTCAATTGCAAATAAACTGCGTGTATGTATATATCCTAATTTGTTTTGCAGGAGCATAAATAAACAGGGAAGAAACTTTATTGCTTTCCTTATCTGTCATAAACTCGTCTCTCCAAAATCACACACTGTGCACTTCATTCATCATGTTCTACATCATCCATTTTTACTTTGTAGTTAGTTAAGGGGAGTTAGTAGTCCCTCTAGGATGTGATTGCACATGTAACCTACCTAATAGGAGTATCAAACCTCTTCTTGGTTGGATCATCAACTTGAGGAGGTTTTCTTCAGAAAACTGGAGATTTGAAGATCTAGTGGCTGTTAACCTTTTTAGGATGCACTAAGTTTAGTTGTAAGTCGTAAGCCTCATGTCATATATAGTCCAGCCATAAGCTAAAACCTCACGAACCCAATTTATATAGGAACACTAGGGAAGATGGTGCTAACCTGTGTGTTCCCTATGATTGTATTTCAACGTACATTTATACACAATAGAGGAGACAACTCAATGTTATCTTTGCGTAGCAATAAAACCTACCCATTCTTGTCTAAGTGATCAAGTTCCAAACATACCATTCATTTGTGCACTGTGAACCTCTAAGGTTCACTCTTCTTAAAAACAAAGGGATGGCCATTTAAGTCTAAGTTTGTCTGGCATTTACCCACTAAGTCAATCAATGCATATCCTAATTCAAAAACCTAGATTTTGTTAATACTCGCCTCAAAACTGTCAAAAATTTCTACATGCAACTCTACTGGATTTGAGCTAGAGATTTACTAGAATCTTTAAACATCCGTAGAAATCGTTAAAAACACTCCCTAGAATTTTCATCTTTAAATCCAGTTACAGTTTTAACCCGAAACTCTATATAATTTGGGATAGAAATCCTAGGCTAGAGTTTCTCCAAATTTTTGTCTAGATTTACAATCTTGTCAAAAATTATGATTATCACGAATTGAATTATAATCAAATTTGATTCTATCATTTACCAGCGTCAATAATTAATGATTACACAATTCAAACAATTTTGAATTCGACTTAAAACCTACTCAAAAATCTATAACAGTTTCAACCTAAAACTCTATCGAATTTAACGTAAGATTTTCGACAAAATTTTACACCTGAAACTATGTTGAAATTCTAGTAAAACTTGAACTGAAATATGCAAAAAACAAAAACCCATTCAGGTCAATAACAAGCACCTATTCAAATAAAGAGGAATTTCTACCCAACCAGATGATCAAAGATCAAGAATGAAGATTCAAAAAGTAGAAAGGTTTTTATTTTATTCTTCAATGTAAAACTATTCTTTGCACTTTATAAAGTGAATACTTATTTCATTGCATTAAATTCAAAATTATTTGCAATTTTCCTTCCAATGACATATTTGAATGGGACAGACAAGGTAATAAACAAGGATTCCAGTGACAATGTCTTTGCATACAATCATTCTTTCTCTCACTAACGAGGATGACCCAATAAACAAAATCAAACAAATTTTCATTTAAAATCATTTTTAATTTTCATATTCATAACAGGTATTATTGTTACTATTCGTTTCGCTTGTCATTTTCAATAGTCTTCTGTTAACTTCAGATCTAGAGTTAGGATAATGGCATCGTCATTTGAAGCAGTCACCATTGTTACCTACGGAACTTAAGTACATGTCATATTTACATCAGAGGGAATAAGTCAACTATGACCAGTCCCAACTTTCAACACCAGTTTCACCTCTAGTACCACTTCTGACATCTCTCCAACCATGACCTCCTCAATTGCTAGTGGTCTACTCCTTCTTTGGGACCTTACCAACTGTCATTCTAGGAATAGTAGTTCCTCCATCGAATCTTCAACACCTAACTCATCGGATAGCCCAATCTGGCATACCTCATATGCCCTCTTTTGCAATCTCCCAACCTCCATAAATCAAACCTAGCAATCTCCTGCAACAACAACCATCACTCCTTCTACCATAGCCATCCCAACCTCTGTCTCCTTTAACATTGGAGCCTGCTTTGGCCCAAAAGCTCAAACGTATTGATGAGGCTCTGAAGAATCACTTTGGCACTTGTATCTATGGGAATATTGATTTTCAGAGCTTGTGCTTCTACCCATACCTGAAGTTACCTTGTAAGTTTAAGATGCCAGAGTTCCCAAAATACAGTGGTGTTGAGGACCCCATTGCTCACCTTAAGCTTTATGCTAGTGCTTTCTGTGGCTATAATGATAACCACCCACTCGTAAGGTAGTTCTTTCAACAAAGCCTCACTAGTTCAGCACTCTAGTGGTATTCATGCCTAGAGATGTCTCGAATAAGATGCTGGGAAGATCTCACAGTCATCTTCATTAAGCAATACAAATATAATTGCAAGTTGGTCACTGGCGGATGCTCCCTCATGACCATGAAGAAGTCTGACTCTGAGACTTTCTGTGCTCATGCTCTAAGGTGGGAACAAAGTGCATCCCAAGTTGATCTGCCCTTAACTAACATAGAATTCACCAAAATCTTCATGTAAAAAATTAAAGAGATGTGCTTTGATTTGATGTTTTCAAACCTAAACTGCTCTTTTGCTAAGCTCATCATTCAAGGGGAGATGATAGAACAGGGCATTCAGTCTGGTCGATTGATTGATCCCTATTCTAAGATGAAGACTAAAAAGAAGCATAAGTAGCCGTAGTGTTGTCTTCAAGATATTCAACACCATTCTCTTTTTCAGCTTAGTAATATGTGTCTCAGAAGCCAAAGATAGAAAACTAACGTCAGGCCCAATACAAACCAACACGAATCTTTTCTGATTTGCCATGTAGTGGGACTAAAGCAAATCAACAACTTCATAAAGCAAATCTGAGTCAACCATTGTCAAATTGAATACCCACACCACCTTTTTCTCTTTCTAATGATCTCTCCAAATAGTGTAAATACTATAGGAAATCACTGGGCCATGATATTGAAGATTGCTTAGCTCTGAGGTATAAAATTCAAGACCTGAATGAAAGACGGTAATTAACAGTTCAGAACCTAAAGTGCCAATAAAAAAAAGGTTTACAGGAACCTGACATTTTTTGTTATCTTTTTCAACGTCTTGTACATATTAAAATTTTGATGCATCAATATTAATGTCCATTTTATTTTCTTTTTTCATTCATTTTTCAGGAATCAAGGATGTTAGAAATAGCAATATGATAACAAACATATTTCATTAATTCACATTTTTGAACACAATCACACTACATGCACTACACTTACACTTTGAAAATGCTTTTGGCCAAGGGCATTCCCATTCAAATTCATCAACACTTAAGAGTACCTCAAAGTCCCTTCTACCACTTACACAATGTCATCTCATAACCATATCATTCCAATATCACATCACTTAAACAAGTCATTGTCATGCTAAAGTTGACACTCATCTCTTCCAGCCATGCAAAGTCGGCATTTTGTTTTTAAAAAATAAACATCACATCCTTGTGTAATTTTGAATTTACTACTATACATTTTTGTATAGAGTTTTCAAATTTCCCACAATATTCATATTTTCATCAAATATTCTTTATGAAAAATTAGTCTATTAGAATTGTTGCTAAGCACTATCACATTCCTACAAAATTGAATGATTTGTGCCTTAAGTGTCCATTCTGATAATCCGGATGTTCGCTAAGACTATGGACAATTTGATTCTCAGATCGTCGAGATACGTAGGCAACCAAATTAGGTTTGGTCACCATCTTCAAGAGATTAAGCCACTGGGTATATTTTCTAATACATAGAAGTGGTCATCAATGCAATCTACAGCTTGAAAACTTAATAGACCAAAACTCAATATGACGAGTGGTATTTGATTTTCAAATAAAAAAAAAAAAGAGAGTAAAATTATCTCCCTTAGTGATATTAAGAGCTCAAAATACTAAGTATCCAAAGTCGAAATGACTAGAGGCCATCATTTTAACTATCCTAAATAGATTTAGGATCATCCATTGTCAAGCCCTTTGAGTCTAAAAAAGAAAAAAGAAGAAGAGTTAAATCAATCAAATCAAATCATACATTTCTTTTTGTTAAACCCAACCGAGGATCATCCTCCACATTAGGGTAAGCAAATAGGATAGTTGAGATGTCAGGAGCATCCTTCATCATTGTCGTCTCATCCAGATAAGTCAATCCAACTCAAGAAGAAGCGCTAGAGTAACCCAAGGTGGCATATTTGAACAAAGCATTCTTTTCTACTATCTTTAGAACTAGGTCAATCATCCCTTGTAAAGCCCTTTGACCTAGTTTGTATTCTTTTATAATAAACCCTTAAAGGTCATCCCCCACATTAGGGTAATGGAAGACAATAGAATAGAGCCAGATGTGTTACAAAGAATGAGAGCTTAAAAGAACACACTCACACACACAAAAGAAGGCTTGGAGTCTAAAGGACAGATTCACGTGAAAATCAGAGTTAAAGCAAAACAAAATAAAAACATCAACAACGACTCAAGAACCCTAGCAAGCAGACCAAGCTCTAGTTCTCAAGCATCATTAACGACAAAGTACATCAGCTCATTAAGTGAAGAATTAGATGACCTTAGGGTTATTTAATCCTAGAAAGATGGTTTGAGCCTTAATATCCTTCGTTTCTATAACCTTAACCCATAGCCTACATTATAGCTCAAAATAAAGACCTCTCGGATTGTAGTTGATAGCTTTGTTCAAATATAACCATCTAAGGCACTCGAGGCACTTACCAACGTAGAAGGATGAAATCTTAAGATAAAGGATGCATGAATACTTTGCAGATGATCCTCGGTATATTTTAGCCCAGAAGAAATTGTTGAGCTTGTACATTTCTTCCATTTTCTTAAAATTCTGATACCAGGCCAACATTACAACCAAAAATAAAGACCTCTTTGATTGAAAATGGTTATTTAGTCTAAGAGCTTTCATAAGCTAGGGGCAATTCTTTCTATGAAAATTCATTAAAACCTTTTCGAATCGATTTTGGTCTATCACTCCAAAAGCTATTTGAAGCAAAAAATCCCTTAAGGGAGTAGAAAATATACTCAGTGACTAGATCTCTTGATAAAATTACAAACATGGTTAATACCTCATTGAACACTTCAATAGTAAGATCATTTACAAAAAGAACATTTTTCTTAAAAGTGCACAGGTAGTTATTCTATCACATTAGTAAGTCATATACTTGACAAAAAATCAAATTCTTCATTTTTATCTCTAACATTCAGAGCATATTTTGACCAATATATATTGGATTCTTTCATTCAAATTCATTCATCATGCATAATTCATTTTTTTTTAAAGGCACATTGTCGTAATTGTATTCATTAATTGCACGTGACATTGTTCACAAATCAAGACCGCATACGATCATTCTCCAAATTTCAAACTCTCAATCAATTATTCAAAAATTCGAACATTTCCAAAATGAAGCACCTTAGGAACATGCACATAATCGTGCACCTTTCATGGTCACTCAATAATGATTTTTGATGATGAAACTACATGGAACAAGCATGAACACATCAACTTATGAGTCTGGTGCCCTTGTCAATAACATCTAGTGTAAAGCATAGGATCTTCAACAACCAAGGAGTGAAGTATCCTTCAGAAATTCAACTGCAAAGCATGGAGTCAACATCAATCAGAGAGCAAAGATCAAAACCACAAGTGTAGAAATAAAGCTCCCGTCTAAAAGATAAATTCAATTGTACAATTCATCAACAGAACCTATAACTGAATTTGTGTGTTGGACATGAGATTTAGATGCCTGAGGCCAAGCATTAATCAAGATAACTTAGATGACTGTTACCTGAATATGTGTATTCGGATGCCTAAGGCCAAGCATTTAAATGCGATAACTTAGATGTTTGGCTTAGAGATAAGTCTCATTGTAGAGTTAGGTGTAAACATGAACCCAGATGTCGTTTGTTACCTGAATCAATGTGTTAAACACAGAATCCAGATGTTTAAGATTGAGTGCAAGTTGTGAAACTTAGAAAACCTTGATCCTCTACAAGCTTATGAGTTTATATCTCTTTCACCTTGCGGAGTCATATACTCTTGGTGATTCATATCTCTCACACCATTGTGGATTCTATACTCCTAGTGATCCATATTTCTTATATTCTTGTGGAGTCTATACTCCTAGTGGTTCATACTCCTCTCACCCTTATGGAGTCTATAGTCCTAGTGATTCATACTTCTTTCACCCTTGTAAAGTCTATACTCTTAGTGATCATATCTCTATCATCATTGTGGAGTTTATACTCCTAGTGATTCATGTCTCTATCAACCTTGTGGAGTCTACACTCTGAGTGATTCATACTGCCATCATCCTTATGGAGTTTATGTTATTGGTGATTCATATCTCTGTCATCCTTATGGAGTCTATACTCCTAGCGATTCATACCTCTCTCACTCTTATGTAGTTTATACTCATAGTGATTTATATCTCTACCACCCTTATGGAGTCTATATACTCCTGATGATTCATACCTCTCTTACCCTTGTGGAGTTTATACTCCTGGGGATTCATATTTCTCTTACTTTTTTGGAGTCTCTGCTCCTAGTGATTAATAATCCTCTCACCCTTATGGAGTGTATACTCCTAGTGATTCAATCCTCTTACCTTTGTGGAGTCTCTACTCCTAGTGATTCATAATCCTCTTACCCTTGTGGAGTTTATACTCTTGGTGATTCATAATCCTTTCACCCTTGTATAGTCTATACTCCTAGTGATTCATATCTCTCTCACCCTTAAGAAGTTTACACTCTTGCTGAGTCATATCTTTTTCACCCTTGTGGAATTTATACTCCTAGTAATTGTACGTAGTCTTGGAGAAGAGTGTCTTTTCAGAAACCTTGAGTGATATGTTCACAAGTCTTTGGTCACCGGGCCTCGAGCTTTTTGCTCGTAAGTCCTTATTCCTTGGAGTTAGCACTCCACTTAAGAATTCTTATTTTTGCTGTCACAAGATTCAAAGTCAACCTCGGAGTTTAGCACTCCCCCTTCAATAGTCTTATATTTACCATAGGATTCAAAGTCATCTTTGGACTTTAGCACTCCCCTTCTATAGTCTTTTATTTACCTTAGGATTCAGAGTCATCTTCAACGTGTAGCACTGCCCTTCTGTAGTCTTATGTTTACCATGAGATTCAGAGTTATATTTGGAGTTTAGCACCATTTTTGAAGTTTAGCACTACCTTTCTGTAGTCTTATGTTTACCATAGGATTCAGAGTCATCTTTGGAGTTTAGCACTTCCCTTTTGAAATCTTGTTTTTGCCATCACAAGATTCAAAGTCAACCTCAGAGTTAGACCTCTTTTTTTGTAGTCTCATGTCCATTATAAGATTCAGATTCCTCTTCATAGTTTAGCAGTACCCCTCTAAAATCTTGTTCTTACCATTACAAGATTCAGAGTCAACCTTAAAGGTTGATCTCCTTGACCAACCCTAAAATGTGTTCAGGTTCTACCTCTCAAGTGCAAGAGGGTGGTCGTAGTTTTACTCGATGAGAACTGAGGTCATATCCACAGGGAGGGCTTTGTTAAAAGCTCTAGACTTGCTCTCTTTAGTTAGTAGATAAAACCTAAATTAATTCCAAACTAATTTTGGATTTATGGGATGTTTAGGAATAGGTTGAGTTGAGAATGGTGGAGTGAAGGAATTGTGATTCTAAATTAAGACAACAAAGGCAATCTTGACTTCGAATGACGAAATCAACAAAGAAGAAATTCTTAATTCAACTTGCAAGTCCGGGTAGTTCATTACTTTACTCTAAGATGTTTACTTTTAAACTTGAAATTCTATTTTGTTCGAAAATTGTTAAGAACATTTAAATAAAAAACCAGTACTAGTGATTTCAAGCGAATATGACTAACGATTTTTGTTTTTGAAAGCTTTGCGAACAAACAAATTCAAAGTTTTACTTGAAACTTATTTATAATCTTGTTCAAAATTATGTAGAAAGTTGTAATCGAAAACCCATACCAGTGATTTCAAACGAATGTGGTTAAAGATTTCCGTTTTCGAATGTTTTTTGAAATAAGTTAAAATAAATTTAAAACAGTAGATCTCTACGCATGTGTCTTCGAAACCCATGCGAAGGATCTACGTGTATCCCAGAGTATTTTCATGAACTACCCATTCTTGATTCGTTGAATCAAGAGCTAAGGTTTCTATGCTGACAATATTTTAAATGAAACAAAAGCAATAAAAATGTAAATCATCATTCGATCTATCTTTTGAAATCTACAAATCATATATTTAAATACTTGAACGAAAAAAACTTACATCGGAATCAATTCTAAAAAAGCGTAGGTAAAAGGAAGTGCAGTGAAGAATAAGAACACATCGTACGAATACATAAAAACTCTCAAAAATAATCTAAAAACTCTCTTAAAAAGTTCTCTCAAACAAAATATGAAAAGAATAAAAATATGGAGGCTCTCCTTTAGTTGGTTGTGCAAAGATCCTTTTATAGGGTTCATCAAAAATCCTAAAAAACTCAAAACGCGTGCCCAAAAATTTACGGGTGGTCCAGACCATCTGGGAGTGGTCTGGACCATAGAATGGTTAGTGCTCTCGGCTTGATTCTTCAGACAGCTTTCGGTCTTCAATTTCCACTGCAATTTTTGACCTTGAAGACGATGGATTCAGGCTTCAGCTAAAACACAAAAGTTGTAGATATTTGAGTCTTCTTTCCAATACAATAAGAATAACGTAAATCGGAGTTGTGAGTGAAAATATATGGCCGGAAAACGGACAGGGTGTCTTGCTGGACATTTGCAGTGGTTTGCACATTTAAGCTCCAAATTGTTTTCCTTCCAAACTCCTAAAAAACACACGAAAACAATATAAATACTAGAAGTATATTAAAAAGTGAATTTTAATTGATAAAAATTTCCAAAGAAGAGTGTGAACTGATGTTTAGATCAACAATGATTGCGAGCAATCACTCTTCTTTGTAGTCTTATATTTACCATAGGATTCAGATTCAACCTTGGAGTTTAGTACTTCCCCATCTAAGATTTTTTTTTTTCAACCTCAAAGTTAAATCTCCTCTTCTATAGTCTTATGTCCACCATCGGATTTAGAGAAAACCTCAGAGTTAGCACTAACTTTTTGAAGTCTTGTTCTCGCCATCATAAGACTCGATGTCAGCCTTGATGTACCTACTCCTTACACCCTTGTGGAGTTTATACTCCTAGTGTCTATACTCCATTTACCCTTGTGGAGTTTATACTCCCTATGACAATACCCTTTTCACCCAGGTGGAGTCTATGCTCTTGGTGTTTGTACTTCGTACTCCTTGGAGTTCAATACTCCCCGTTCGCAATCTTGTGCTCACCACGAGATTCAGAGTCCATCCCAGGTCTGGTACTCCCTTTTTGAAATTTTCTTTTTACCATGAGCAGATTTAGTGTCAACCTTGGGGTTAGCATTACCCTTTTGGAGTATTGTTTCTTACCATCACAAAACTTAGAGTCAGCATAGGAATTTATACTCATTTCTTCCGAACTAGTGATGAGCTTAGGCCCAAGATCAAAGATAATTCCTTTATGATTAAATGACCATTTACTAATATAATTTTTGAGATTTTTTTTCAAGATAAAATAAAGAAACTAATTCCTATAGCAGTCCAAGTGCGAGGCGTCAACCAAGCTACAAGGTTGTTTTTTCTTTGTTGAATTATATAAGAGGGAAAAATTAGGTTGTTTCCTTTTTGTTGTCTACCTTAGGCAGGCTAAGGCAGAAAAAGAAGGACAACTATTGACCCCCCTTTTTAACCCCCTCATTTAATATTTACATTTTTAATGTTTTTACTTGAATGGTGCTCTATTAATTAAGTTTCCTTAATCATAGGATAAGTCAAAGTGTCATAATTCAACGAAGAGCAAAAAACTAGCAAAATGCTGGTTGTGCCAGGTGGAGCCAAAGAGAAACTAAGCCAAACACCCAAATCAACGTAAAAGGCCACCAGACTACATAAACATGTCCAAGATGCTAAATAGAGGATCTCTGCATCAAAAAATGAGTCAAAGTCCAGAGTCAAGGGTTAATTCAGTTAAAGGTCTAGAATGGCCTCTACCGACACACCCAAAGGATGTGAAGGAAGGCTCAGACTATCCAGAATCCAGCTCTAGCGGTCATTCAGGCTCGGCAAACTCAAAATAGCTCTTACCAGCAAAAGAGAGGCCACTGGCACCCTAAACACAATTTGAGCATCCAGTCGAAGTCAAAATGCCCTTAAATTGCACACAAATGTTGAGGGTCCATCCATTGAGGTAAGAGCATAGTTTGGTCTAGCTAACTCGAACTCTAGGAGATCCCTTCAAACCCCTGACTTAATTTTTGTTTATCATTTTATACAAATATAGAAATTTCTTAGAGACTCGCCATTGATATTTTTGGATCCTTCACACACAAAAATGGTAAGAAGAGTCATCTTGGCATTGCCTTCAGGGGTTAAGCAAAAAGATTGACTGCCCCTTTCTCCGTTTAAGTTCGTTTCAGAGCAACAATTCTCAAACGAACATAACTCAACCTTAGGAATCCCAAATTGAACCAAATTTTAACCTAATTGATCTAAATCTCTCCAAAAATTGTCCAAGAGGTCCTAAAAGATCCCGAACATTGTGCTAGAGGTCTTAGAATGGCCATAACTTCTTAGGATATGATTTAAACCCCACAAAACATGGCCCGAGCCAAGGGCTTAGACCAAATCAGCGCTTTTGTTTTTCCTTGCCACCAAACACCATGCTAAATAGGTGTTTGGCAAGCTTTACTGCCTATTTTTTGGCTTGCAAACTTATTTGTCTAACTTGTTTTACAAACTTTTTGGCATTTAAGGTTATTCATTCTTGTTAGCCTATCTTGTTTAGCAAAGAAGTTTGTAAAAAAACCTTCATAAATATTTTTAATACTTTGTTATCCAAACTTGTTTGCCCGTTAAATTTTACAAACTTTTTTGATTATTAGGTTATACAAACTTGTTTGACTAACTTGATATACAAATTTTTTTGGCACCACAAAAGCCTCTAAAAAGGTGGCCTCCCCTTCCATTTTCTTCATCCGTCAAACCGGCCCTCTTCCTCTTTTCTTCTACATCATTCAGCTCCCTCTCCCTTTCTTTTGAGGTGGCCACTAAGGGGTGCTTCCAAGGAGTTTTGGGAAAACTTCCAAGCTCCATCTCTTCTTCCTCACCCAACTAAAAAATAGCCCTTCACCTCTCTAAGACCTGGCCCTCTCTAGCCCTTTCATCCATCCCCTCTCCCCCTTCTTGAATTCAGCCATTCAAATAAGTTTTCAAGTTCGGGAGAGTTTTCAAACCTCTCTATCTATATAGTTCAAAGATCGGTATAACTTTCTCTCTCTAGAAATTTTATTCCTGCAATTTAATTTTATTTACATAATTAGAATAGAATAGTTTAAATTACGTATATAAATTATTTATCAATGAAAGGTATCCAAATGATAACTCAAGACTAGGTTATACCTGATGTATGATATTGATCAGATATACCCGAGATAAATTTTGTAAAATGTCAAACATCATACATGTATCATGTCTACATCATACTAACAAGCCATACCATGTCATACTATTCATTTTGCCATGCCATGTCCTAATACCATGTTGGTCATACTATACGATACCATATCATCACATCGCCATGCCAAGCCAGATATCATACCTACCATGCCATATCATCTCCACCGTGTTATATCATGTTAATATCATTATATACCATGCCCACAAATCACGTAGCTACATTATGCCATGAGACAAAAGCTTGTGAAAGAATCGTGGAAGGTCTCACGCAAAGGTATCCATCGATGTGCTCTCATTCCTTACTATGTTCATTCATTATCTCACTTCATAGTATAGTATGCTAGGACATCACTTACCATGCTAGCACATACTCTATCATGCCATACATCATGTTTTTACGTATTGGCAAATGCCTCAACATACTAGAACACATTCAACATGCCTGCGTACTTGTTCATATCAAATTGTATCACCCCATCATTGTAGGTCCTTTGGACCTTCATATGGGATAGATTAACATCACCAGGAACTAAGCCCTTAAGTTGAGCTGAGTTCCTTTCTCAAACGGTAAACATTCACTCTCATCAACTTAGGTCCCTAGGCCCTTCACCATCGTCAAGAATCAAGCTCTTGATCTGAGCTAAGTTCCTTTCCTAAATGATGACATTCATTCCCATCACATTTAGCCCTTAAGCCCCTCATATGGATTTGGCCCTTATCGCTAGGAACCAAGTTCTTGATTTGAGCTAAAGCTCCTTTACCAAATGATAGATATTCAATCATCTTCACTAAACGTATCCTTGAATGTTGAGCTCCTCATCAAAGTCGAGCTCATTCCCCTCGTTTAGCCCCAAACACTAACTACTCTTTACACCCATGTCGAGTTTATACTTTTGGTGTCTCCTTTTCCTTACTCCTATATAGACTTTATACTCTTGGTGTCTGTTTTCCTTACATCCATGTGGACTTTATACTCCTAATATTTGTATTCTTTTCATTTATGTGGAGTTTATACTTTTGGTGTCTGTTCTCCCTTACACCCATGCGGACTTTATACTCTTAGTGTCTATTTTCCTTACACCCAAGTAGAGTTTATACTCCTAGTTTTTGTGTTCCCTTCACCCATTTGGACTTTATACTTTTGGTGTTTGTGTTCTTTTTACCCATATAGGGTTTATACTCCTAGTGTTTATACACCTATCTTTCATAATTGGGTGGCAAATGCCTACTATCTTATTATCTAAAGATTATGTTCATTTCATTAGTTTACCCTCTCAAGAGCTACATAGACCTGGTCCTGTCACGGGTACATAGGCAGCTCAAGGAGATAGCTTGAGTTAGATCAGTCCCATCTCCATTGGCCATCTAAGTCTTATATCTTTAGGCACCTTTTGCCAAGAGTTATGTGGACCTATTCCCATCATGGGTACATAGGCAGCTCAAACAGATAGCTTGAGTCCGGTCACCCTGGTTTCCATAGACCATCTAAGTTCTATATCTTTTGGCACCTTTTGTCCCAAGCTTCAATGACCTGAATAGCAAGGTACACAGGTAGCTAAAGCAGATAGCTTAAGTGCTGTCACCCTGGTCTCCATAGGCCATAATCTGCATGAATTGCCAACTTAGACTTAAACTCTCATATTAGCATACCTATTTGCATCTCATCGTAATATAATTCACACCACTTTAGGTCAAACTACATTTGACTTGATCTCTCAAAAGGGTACGTAGGTAGCTTGAGTGCATTGCTTGAGTTTGGTCACCTCGATCTTTACAGAGCATCTTCTTTCTTAACACATACACATACATTCTCGCATAAAGACTACATAGTCTTCACACCTTGGCCTTCAACTTGCACTTAGAGTAAAACTAGCATATAGTGATTACACTTGAAAAATGTAATTACTAATTCTATATTTTGACAGTTTTAATGCATTTACATGGTTAAATCCAAGGTTTTAATGTTAATTTTTAATTTTTAAGTTTTATTCTTCAAATTATGGGGGTATGGAAGGAAAACAATTCAAGAAAAGCATGTATGGAGCTTAAATGTGCAAACACAGCAAGTGTCCAGCACTACACCCTGTCAGTATTCCAGACATAACGTTTCACACACAACTTCGATTGACGCGATTCTTTTTGGGTTGGAAAGAAGACTTAAATATCTACAACTTTTATGTTTTACATGAAACCTGAATCTATCGTATTCAAGGTCAACATTGCATAGGATTAGGTGTCCGGACACCTTCAGGACCGCAGAATACAAAGCTAGAAAAAAAGGAGCCTGGAACCTACTGCCATCCAGACACCCCATTTGGGTGTCCAGACACCGAGGACACCTGAAGACAAGTGACGGCTGCTTATTTTAGGGTTTTGCATGTGGGTTATAAAGAGGAACGCACAGTCGTTTGAGGGGGGATTCTTCGGCATTCTTCAGCCATTCTTGATCCATTCTTTTCATATTTTTCTTGAGAGAACTTTTTAGGAGAGTTTTTAGATTACTTTTGGGAGTTTTTATGGATTCGTATGATGTAGTCTTACTCTTTGCAGTTCTTTTATTTTACATTTTTTCAGACTTCATTTCTCTGTAAGTTACTTTCGTTTAAGCATTTTAATATATGATTTTTTGATTTCAATTGATAGATCGAATGATGATTTACATTTTTCTTGCTTTCATTGCATTTAAAATAATGTTAGCGTAGAAACCCTAGCGAATCAAGAACCGGTAGTTCATGAAAATACTCTGGAATATACGTAGACCCTTCGTATGGGTTTCGAAGACACATGCGTAGGGATCTACTATTTTAAATCCATTTTAACTTGTTTCGAAAACCTTCGAAAATGGAAATCTTTAACCATATTCGTTTGAAATCACTGGTACTGGTTTTTGATTATAAGTTTTTACATATTTTTGCACAAAATTATAAATAGGTTTTGAGTAAAACTTTGAATTCATTTGTTTGAAAAGCTTTCGAAAACCAAAATCTTTAACCATATTCGTTTGAAATAACTAGTACTGCCTTTTGATTCAATTATTCTTAACAATTCTTCAACAAACTAAAATTTTAAGTTTGAAAGTAAACATCTCAGAATAATGTAGTGAACTACCCGGACTTGCAAGTTGAATCAAGAACTTCTTCATTATTGATCTCATTATTCAAATCAGATTGTCGTAGTAATTAATTAGATTAAATTATTCTCAATTTATTCTGAACTTGAAAGAAACTAGAAATTTAACTGAATTGTCAAAGCTCTTTCCTAAAGTTAATTTCATTATTAGTTTCAATTTTATTTGTTTTTATTTGCTTTCTTTTTGTCATATCCTAAGACTTAGTTTTAATTGAATATCAAACATTTTTTACACTAAAATCAAAATTCCCTTCAAAACCTAAAAACTAAATAATATAGTCTCCCTGTGAATTTGACCTCGGACTCACTGAGTTTAGAACTACGACTACCCTCTTGTACTTGAGAGGAAGAACCCAAATACATTTTAGGGTCGGTAAAAATTTTGGCGCCGTTGCCAGGGAGCCAAAATTTAGTTTTAGGTAATTTTTGAAATTTTTTATTTCGTTTAACTGAAATTTAAGAAAAAAACTAAAAAAAAAAAAACTTTGGGAATAGTTAGAATTGCATGCCTTTAAGGTCGGGTAGAGTGTTATTGAAAAATACCGAACTAGAAGACCCATCCTACCAGCTTTCACACTCAAAATCTTACACAACCATTTCATTAGCTAATTCCTCATCTTTTAATTCAATGGCTAGAGTAGATGATGAGGTAAGCATCCATGGATAATGAAGATAATCCTGGTCCTATACCAATGAGAAACCACCTGAACCCAACTAGGCAAACCACACCTTCATGTATCATCTTGCCTTTGAATAGGTGGAATTTTACATTTAGGCCTGGGATCATCCAACTTCTTCCTACATTCTACGGTCTAGATTCTGAGAATCTATACAACCATCTGAGAGAGTTTGAAGAAGTGAGTAACACATGCATGGACCAAAATACCAATGAGGATGTAGTGCGCCTCCAACTCTTTCCATTCTCTCTAAGGACAAGGCCAAATCTTGGCTCAATTCCCTTCGTTTTCGTTCCATTGGAACTTGGCGTGAGATGCAAACTGAGTTTTTGAGAAAATACTTCCCAACCCAAAAGACAGCATTTTAGGAGACAGATAACTGCCTTTTCCTATGAATCTAATGAGAATTTC
The DNA here is from genome assembly GCA_003260245.2 of Sideroxylon spinosum. Taxonomy (NCBI): domain Eukaryota; kingdom Viridiplantae; phylum Streptophyta; class Magnoliopsida; order Ericales; family Sapotaceae; genus Sideroxylon; species Sideroxylon spinosum. The sequence continues at coordinate 22,419,407 of QLOD02000016.1, read as the reverse complement.
TGTCATGCTTAGGAAAGGCTTAAGGACCTTTTGATGGCCTGTCCTCACCATGGCTGTGAGTCATGGAGACTTGTGAGTATTTTCCATGAGTCTTTGACTCCCAGTTCTAAACAACTTGTGTCAACCATGTGTAATGGTACCTTATTTGATAAGACTATGGACGATGCCATGGATTTCTTTGACATGGTGGCCGAAGATTCAAATGAATGGGAAATTGGACCCCCATATTCTTCTGAACATAGAAACCCCATGCCTAGTGGCCAATTAGAATTAAGCTAGGCTGATGATTTGAGAGATAGACTTGCTACCTTGCAGAATGAGTTAGACTCTCTTGAACTCAAGAGTAAAGAGAAAGTAGTTGAGGTGAATATGGGTTGTAGAGCTTGTGACCAAGTGGGGCATGATCCTAATTCTTGTCCTGAGATTCCTTTATCTAGAGAGCTTGCCTATGGCCACGCCTACGTCAATGGTTCCCAAAATCAATCATTTCAGATAGAGGCTAAGGAAATCCCTCTCACCATTAAGGTGGGAATGTTAATTATCAAGGAGGAAACCAAGCTTCCAACTTCTATCCCCTAGGGTGGAGACCTCCACCTAGTATTCCATGGAGGAATGACCATCAAAATCAACCATTTCAACCAACTCCTGTACCACCACCTCAATTCCAACAGCCCAATCCTACTGCAATGCAACACATACAAAAGAGGCCCATTAAGGACTCTATTCATCAATTTATGCATCACCAGTTGAACATAAACAACCAGATGACTCGAGCTTTAGATGACATACGAGGACAAGTTTCCAAGCTGAGTCAAGCCATGAGCACCACCCAAAGTGGTAAAATACCTACACAAACTTTCCCAAACCCTAAAGGTCAAGTAAATGTTACCGAAGCATCCATCTCGGGTGCCACCCCACGTGAATAGGTGCAGTCTGTCACCACTTTGAGAAGTGGCAAAGCAATTCAAAAACCTGTAAATTCTAAAACCAATACCTCTAATGCTAAAATGGGATCAAAGGTTAGTGAGAAGGTTGAGGAACCAAAAGAAGTAAAGGTTGAGGAGAAGAGAGAGCGTGAGAATACAAAGAGTAAGGTGAAGGAAAGTAAGAAATAATTGAGGGAGAAGGAACAGAAAAATATAGTAAAAACATTGGATGGGCAAGTAGACCAAACTATAGAGCACGAACCCAGACCATATTTTCCCCAAAGATTAGTAAAAGGCAAGAATGAGATGTTGAACTCAGAAATTTATGAAATTTTTAAACAAATGAGAATTAACATCCCATTACTTGAAGCTATTAAGCAGAATCCTTCTTATGCTAAATTCTTAAAGGATATGTGCACTATGAAAAGAAAACTCAATGTCAAGGTGAAAGCCTTCTTGACTGAACAAGTAAGTGCCATACTCTAATGTGATACCCCTCCTAAGTACAAAGATCCTGGATGTCCAACCATTTCATGCATAATTGGGGACCACATCATAGATAAAGCACTTTTGACCTAGGCTCTAGTGTCAACTTATTGCTCTACACTGTCTATCAGCAACTAGGCTTAGGTGAGTTAAGGCCTACTAGAGTAACATTACAGTTAGCTGATCACTCAGTTAAAATGCCACGAGGGATAGTGGAAGATGTGTTGGTTTAAGTAGACAAATTCTACTTTCCAGTTGACTTCATTGTGTTGGACACCCAACCTATTCAAAATCCTTCCCATTCCATTCCAGTCATTTTAGGTAGACCATTCCTCACCACATCCAATGCTGTGATTAATTGTAAGAGTGAGGTTATGAAGATATCCTTTGGAAATGACCATAGCAATGAACATTTTTCTGGTAGAAAAACAAATAGGGGATTTTGAGGATATTAGGGAAGTAGATGTGATTCATGCTTTAAGTGAAGAATACTTTGAGAAGACTTTGTTAGATATCCATTAGAACAAGCATTAGTGAGGAGCAAGAAGTGTGAATCTTTGGATGGAGTAGATTTTATAGATAATGAGAAAATATTAAGTGATAGAGAAGAAGCTATGGCAATTAATGGCTGGTTGCCGATTGTTGAATCTTTAAAGCCATCCTTGATCAAACTCAAACCTTCAGTTGAGTGTCTTCCTTGTCCTTCTAGGAAACCGTTGCCCAGTGAACTTAAATATGCGTTCCTAGGAAAGTGTGAGACGTTCTCGGTAGTTATCTCTTCAAAGTTAGAAAATGATCAGGAACAGAAGTTACTAGCTATCTTGAGTGCCCACCAAAAGGCCTTAGGTTGGACTGTTGCAGATCTTCGAGGTATTAGCCCGTTAGTATGTTCTCATCATATATACCTTGAGGATGAAGCTAAACCAGTAAGGTAGCTGCAACAAAGATTAAACCCCAAAATGAAAGAAGTTCTAAAAGGGGAAGTGCTTAAGTTACTTGATGCGGGTATTATTTACCCCATCTCTGATTCAAAATAGGTGAGTCCCACTCAAGTGGTTCTTAAGAAATCCGGTATCACCGTAGTTGGGAATGAGAAAGGAGAGTTAGTGCCTTAATGCACCCAAACCGAGTGGCGTATGTGCAAAGATTATGGGCGCTTAAATGTTGTAACCCAAAAGGACCATTTTCCCCTTCCATTTCTAGATCAAGTACTTGAGAGAGTAGCAGGAAAGTCTTATTATTGTTTTATGGATGGATACTTGGGGTATAATTAGGTTGAGGTAGCACTTGAGGAACAAGAAAAGACCACTTTTACATGCCCATTTGGCACGTATGCTTATAGACGCATGCTATTTGGGTTGTGTAATGCACCTGCGACTTTTCAAAAGTGTATGATGAGCATTTTCCATGATATGGTTGAGAAATTTTTGGAAGTTTTTATGGATGATTTCTTCATCTATGGAGACAAATTTGATGAGTGTTTAACCAACCTTGAGAAAGTTATAGTGCGTTGTGAGGAAAGTAATTTGGTGTTAAATTGGGAAAAGTGCCATTTCATGGTACAAAAGGGAATTGGTTTGTGGCACATTGTATCATCTCAAGGGATAGAGATAGATAAAATAAAAATTGAATCGTTCCAAAATCTACCTAATCTTTGATATGTGAAAGACGTACGATCATTCCTTGGTCATGCCGATTTTTATCGATGATTTATTTAGTCTTTTAGTACTATTGCTGGACCATTATGCTCATTATTATCTAATGATGTTCCATTTGAATGGAAGACGTCAAGAGGAATTTTATAGGCTTAAACACTTTCTAACTACCACACCTATTATTCAAAGCCCGGATTGGTCTTTACCATTCGAGCTTATGTGCGACGCTAGTGACTTTGCAGTGGGAGTAGTTTTAGGGCAACGAAAAGAGGGGAAACCCTATGTCATTTACTACGCTAGTAAAACTCTTAATGAAGCTTAAATGAATTATACTACTACTGAAAAAGAACTCCTAGCAGTAGTGTTTGCCCTTGCCAAGTTTAGGTCTTAATTAGTAGGTTCTCATGTCACAGTGTTCACGGACCATGCAGCCATGAAATATCTTCTCTCTAAGAAAGAAGCTAAACCCCGTCTAATTAGATGGATCCTACTTCTTCAAGAGTTTGACTTAGAGATTAAAGACAAGAAAGGAGTTGAAAATGTGGTAGCTGACCATTTGTCTAGATTGCCACAGCATGTGTCTGAATCTAGTGATCTGAGAATGAATGAGCATTTTCCCTATGAGCACCTCATGCATGTTAGCACTATCCCTCATGATCAATCTCCTCGGTATTCGGATATTGCCAACTTCTTAGTAACAGGACAAATGCCATCCCATTGGACAAAAGTTGATAGAGGTAAGTTTTTACGTAATGTGAGAAATTTCTTTTGGGATGAACCATACCTCTATAAGTATTGCCTAGATCAAATTATAAGGAGATGTATTCCCGATAATGAGATTCATAGTTTCATTGAATTTTGTCATACGTTAGCTTGTGGAATCCACTTCTCTTCGAAAAAAACTGCCGCTAAAATCCATCAATATGGATTTTATTGGCCTTCTATGTTTAAAGACGTGCCAATTATTGTTTGAGATGTGATCATTGCCAACGTTTGGGAGCTTTATCTAAATGTAATGAGATGCCCCAAAATCCTATGATCATTTTAGAAAATTTTGATTGTTTTATGGGTCCATTTACTAATTCTTTTAGTTTTGAGTACATTCTAGTGGCCATGGATTATGTGACTAAATGAGTAGAAGCCATTGCCAGTCGCACCAATGACACTGAGTAGTGGTCAAGTTTTTGAAAGAACATATCTTTTCTTGTTTAGGGATGCCAAGAGCAATCATTAGTGATAAAGGTAAACATTTTCGCAATAAACATGTTGGTATCTTAATGCAACAATATGGCATGACATAAAGTAGGAACTGCATATCACCCATAAAACAATGGCCAAGTATAATTAGTAAATACGGAGATTGGTTGTGCTTTAATTACCTCACTCACAAATATAAATTCAGATTAGGTGATTTGAGTTAAGGATATTCAAACAAAATTTCCGCAAGTGCAAGGTACGGTTATAGCACAAAATACTGGTGAATACCAGGTTGAATTCCACAGGGATCCAAGGTGCAAAATAGTGGTTGAATCTAATGGCTTAAAATGGCAAAAACATGGCTCACCTGAATTTCAAAACAAAATGAAAATCTGATTTGGTGATGTTGATGGTTTTGGAAATATGAGTTAAATTTAACTAAAATTTGATATTAAAAAGTAGGGCAAGATAAGTTCAGTTTCAATCCGAATCATCTTGGATGCCTAGAGTTCGAGAATCACCAATTCAACTTGTTCTAATTTTTGAAGGAAAGTTAAGTTCAATAGAAAAATGCCATGGATCAAACAATTGATATGCATAATCTATCTTTGGAACAATATAAATTCTAGGTCTAGAAACCCACATGCAGATTTGCTATAAGAGTTCTAAGTTAAGCAATTCATATGAACTATTTGATAAAATATACAAATTCAATCGGACCTTGAATCGATGCTTTCTAAAGCAATCGGAAACAAATTGCATTGGCAATTGAAAAACTCAGATTATATACATGAAGTGCAGCATCTTCAGACTCCTCGGAAAGGACACTACCTTTGCCTAGACCCAAGAAAATTTCAGCTGCTCATGCTTAGTAAAATCAGAACAAAAATGGAAGATGAATTGAAGAATATTAAATTCTGAAATTGAAATCTGAAATTAAAATTACTTGCAACTAAAATTTAATTCTAATACTTTCAAAAGATGAAAGTGAAAAACTCTAACTCTAAGCTAAAAACAGAATGAAAAACCAGAACACCTCTGTGTACCAAAAATTCTTTCTCTCTCTACAGCTAGCTCCAGCTCCCTAATGGTGGTCTCTCATCCGGTCTATGTGTGTATCCCCTTATTGCCGCTCCACGTCCTCTCTCCCTCTCTCTCAAAGATTCTATTTTCTGTTACAGCAAATCACATCCCTAATGACAACTTTGCCTATTTTTGATTTCTGAAGAAATCTCGTCACATGGTCAGTTAAGGACACCTAGAAGACATTGCTGAGAGAGACCCATTGTCACGCCCTGGGTTTTAATAGAAAAGCTAGAATATAATAACCAATTTGATTATATAAGTTCTTTCCCAACGTAAATGTTTAAGAATATTACATATATGCCAAGTCCTATTTTAACTACGATTTGTCATCC
>QLOD02000016.1:22385566-22413625 GCA_003260245.2 Sideroxylon spinosum | reverse complement strand
CTACACTAAGTCTAAACATTACAGAACTCTGTTTTGACTATGGATTTGCCAACTTTACAATGTTGTCCCTAACAATTCATTATGCTTGTAGGTTAATTTTGTTCTTGACTTCAAGCTATTGAAAGTATTAGGGTTGGTTTGGGTTTAATTTGATGCAAATGGTATTCATGAAAATATTTTTCATTATTTTCAATTGAAATCTCTTGGTAAAGCTAGGGTTCTTTCGAAACCTACTTACTCGTGTTAAAACTGTATCTTGGTTACAAGTTTTCATTTGTGCACACCAAGTGTTCGGTTCAATGTCCCAGTGAGTTAGAGTCTAATTTTCCAAAACTCAAATTAGATTTTCTTATGAAACCAAATTACTCGTGTTACAATTTTCACTCGATTTCGTGCATATCGAGTGGTTAATTAAAAGGCCTAGAGACTTGGAACTTATTTCCTAAAACCAAAATTTAGGCTTTCCTATGAAATTGGTTCACCTGTGTTATAATCAAAGCTTGGTTGCACTTGTGCATACTAAGTGTTTCATTCAATGTCTCGGTGAGCCTGAAACTATCTTCAAAGCCTCCACTTATCTTGAAAAATCCACAAATCAAATTTCAAAGAATGTCTTCCGACCCAACAACGCATGTGTGGCATTGGGTTGAGTTGTAAATGCATTTATGCGAACCATTTCCACCCTAATACTAAATTAGGCTTGTAGTCAAGATTGTTTTAGTTAATATTATTTCTTATGCTTTTGTTTTAGTTTAATTCTTTCACTTCACCATCCTCAACTAAACCCATGTCTAAGCATTCCCATAATCCAAATTTAGTTTAGGCCAAGTTAGGTTCACCTACTAACTAAAAAGAACAAGTGTAATGCTTTTAACATAGCCTTCCCCGTGGAAAGAAAGACTGGTACTCCGTATTGTTTTTATAAATCTAATTTTGCTACCTACACATGATCTGTACACTTGTGGTTCAAGGTTAAATTTTGGTGCCATTGCCAAGGAAAGTAACTAAGCACTAGACTTGGGAGTTAAAGGGAGATCATTTGAGAAATTGGGTGAATGTTTCCTTTTCTCTATTTATTTATTAGTGGTTTTCTTTCTTTCACACTGTAACATATTCATTTGCACATTATATAATGTAGCTTGCGTGTTAGTTAACTTACGCTGCATTTTAATGTAGTTTTTCTTTTCTCTCATTTTGTTTTCATTTTTATTTTCTTATCATGGATATGGGTTTTGGTGATTTCACTTATGGTCCCTTTGATGCCAAGCCCATATAGACTCTCTAAGTGACCAATTTAGATATGACGATGCACTAAAGAGTTATCACCAATTACCCTAATTCTTCGAGCACGAGGAGGAAGACCCATATCTTCACCTTGAGAGGTTTGTGGTTGTATGTGGTTTACAAGATTTTAGAATGAGAAGAAGACTTAGGTTCATGTTTTTCCCTTTACCTTTACAAAGCGTGGCTGGTGACTAGTGCTATGATTTTGGTAAATGGACCACTTGGAATCAATGTTGTCAAGCTTTTATTGAAAATTTCCTCCCTATTCATCAAACCTTCACCAATTGCCTTCAAATCAAAATTTTTTATTGAAAGAAGGGTGAAGCATTTTATAAATTCTAGGAGAGATTTAACATACTGTTGGACATTTTCCAAAGTCACTGATTAGAGTTAGGGGACGTCCTAGCTATATCATATAATGCTCTATCTCATGAGTTGCACTAGGCGTTTGATATAGTCTTGGGTAGGAAATTTCTTGATCTCACCCCTAGTGAGATATGGTCATTCCTTGAATTTTTCTATGAACACACTAGGCCACGAGAAAGACTTAAACCTAGATTTGAAACACATGTACTTGAAAACCACACTGACCCTTTCCCGTATGCTCCTACTTTACTTGATCCTCATGATCCATACTTAGGAAGTAGCGTATGTAGGGAGCCTAATTATTTGGACTTTACATGTCCCAACTTTGTTCCACTCACAGAGAGCCATTCTGAGGAGCTTTAGGATTATTGGCCTACCAAACCTAATGATGTATAGTTTGAGACCATAGGCACCGAGTGGGACAATTACCTTAAACCACATTGGAAATGATGGTTGGAAAGAGCTTTTTTCCCATTTCCTTTTGGACTCACCCATTCAGAAGATTTCTTTACCACCTACCAAGAGTCGGGGAGACATGCAATCCTTACCTACTACCGAGCTTGATTCTCAACCTACCCCAACCACTCTAGGCTCTATTAAGAGTCCTTTAACTCGAACTGAGCACTTGAATGTCATATGGCTCGAGGAGCACATCATTAAGTCGGTTGATCCTAGTTCACTTCACTACACTTGAGGTTGAGAAGGATGCACACCTCTCACCTCTTAAGTTAGCCCCATTCGAGGGTCTTATTATAGGGATTGTGAGTGACTACTGTGAGACCGATCAACATTGGGGGGAGGTATTAGACATTAAGAGAGAGTATATTGATTTTTTGGGCATTGAGAAACTGATTGAACACACAATGTCCATGTCCATGTCTTTGCATGCATTATGGCTACATCTAAGGCTTCATAAACCTCACTTGGCTTTTCATCCCTTGGTGTGTTTCACACGTGGGGAGCGTCCACCATTGGTGCTTTGTGAGCCTAAAGAGAACATTTTATTTCTTAAATCATTTATGGACACATGGGATAAAGAGGGTGTTGGATAACCCTCATTTTCATTTCCTTTGTATATAGTAGATTAGATTTTTCTTTTTCTTATTTTCTTATTTCTTTTTGGTCTTAGTTTTAGTTTTTTCTCTTATTTTCTTTTCTTTTGTTTTTATTTCTTCATTTATACTAGCTATTTCTCTTGTCTTATTATCCCTTTACTTTTCTTTTATTTTCTTTCTAACCTTTTTTGCTTGTATAGCTTTTTTTTTTCTTCAAATAAAGAACCTCTTAAGGTAATATCCACCATTTTTACCTTCAATTTCTACATTTTGAGCTTAATACTTTTGGTTATTGTTGGAACTACTATAGAAATTAGGTTGGAGGGTGTTCTTTATTACTTGTGGAGTTCTTTTTTCTGGTGCATGCTTGGGTTATGTGTTATATGCTGATTGATCATTATGCTTATCGTCATCATGCTCACTTTGCATACCGCGGACACATTTATCTTTCACGGTTCTCATATTAAGGACAATGTTTAGTTTAGGTTACGAGATGGAGTTCACAAGATGACCCTTTGTGCTAAAATTGTTAATTTTTTCAAATTTTGAGAATTTTTTTAGCTTGAATTCATGATTTGGCACATTTATACTTGCATGTTGGCCCTTTTGGTTGGCTGATTGTGGAATTGAGTGAGAGATTGATGAGTGAGTCTTGTTCAAGCTTTGATAGGAAATTTAGTTCAAGTTAAGTATGTCATGACCTTGTGCATATTTTTACTACCATAGAGGAGCTTATGTTCTTGAAAGTGAATTTTGTTTTTCATTGGTCAATTGAGTATGGACTAAGTAGAGACTTATACCCCTTCAGTGGTGAGCTTTAGAGCCGTTTATTTTTTTCAGGAGGGGTTACATATTATTTCAGCTTATTTCGTTCTCTATTTTGGTTTTCAATGTGATTATGCTTAAAAAGCGTAATCATAAACCTTAACTTCCATGCTAATACCGATAATTTTTGTTTTAATATCCTATTCTAGTTTGATTTTGTTTATTTATGTTAATTTGTTCATTTATGCAAGTTTTAGTAGAAAACACACTAAAATAGCTTGTTGAAATAGGATAAATGCATTTTTGACATGGAAAGTTTTAGAAATTAAAAGTGGTTTTCAACAAATTTGTAGTGGACATCTCAAGCTTTTCATAAAGATATCATGGGTCAAAATTCAAGTTCGTTTAGGCCATAAAACAGTGTTTAAAAGTCAGTCAAGAAAGCTGGATAAATCCTAATCACGGTAGAATTTAGAGCATAGCATTAGTTTCTAGGTTCCAATCGAGTTAATTCAAAAGCCCAAAATAAATTACAATTTTTGATCTACAGCTTTTGTGAAGAATCCAAGTCCCAAAGAGGCCAAATATCTACCCCAAAATCAGCTTGCAAAGTTGCATAAATTAGGAATTCTTCAGATGGTTCAGCATGATCCATGTCAGTGTCTTGGCCATGACGTTTTACTCACAACTTCGCTTGATGAAGTTCTTTTTGGGTTAGAAATAAGACTCAAAAGGGGTATGAATTTTGTGTTGAAGCCAAAATATGAATACACTGTCTTCTAGCATCCGGATGCCATACCATCCAGACGGCGCGTACCAAAGCCTTCAACTTCTAAGGTTTTTCTTAGTTTCTATAAATACCAATGACGTATTGATTACACTTGAAAAGAGTAATTACTAACTCTATATTTTGATAATTTTAATGCATTTACATGTTTAAATCCAAGGTTTTAATGTTAATGTGTAATTTATAAGTTTTATTCTTTTAATTATAGGGAAAATGAGGAAAACATTGAAGTTTTTCTCATTGGAGATGGCTTAGTAGATGAAAGGAAAGCTGTGGTCCAAGCCTCACCAAGGATGGTCCGGACCAGCCTAAAGACCCAGACTGAAGAAGAAAGAAATCGAGAGCAATGACCATTCTATGGCCCGAACGACTTCCCAGACGGTCTGGACCACCGAGACTTGATGGGTGCACGGTTTAATTGAATTTTATGGTTTTTGATGAACCTTTTATAAAGACCTCTGCATGGCCGACAAAAAAAAAAAAAAGATTTTATTCATCCTTTCTTTTTCATATTGTTGGAGAGAATTTTTTTAGAGAGTTTTTAGATTATTTTGAAGATTTTTTAGGGATTCGTATGACGTGTTCTTGTTCTTCACAGCACTTCTTTTATCTTAAGCTTTTTTAGAGTTGATTTCCGCGTAAGTTACTTTTGTTTAACCACTCTAATATATGATTTTTAGATTTCAATTGATAGATGGGATGATGCTATATGTGTTTGTAGCTTTCGTTTCATTTAAAATAATGTCAGTGTAGTTCTTGATTCAACGAATCAAGAGTGGGAAGTTTATGAAAATACTCGGGGATATACGTAGACCCTTCGCATGGGTTTTGAAATCACATGCGTAGGGATTTACTATTTTAAATCTATTTTAACTTGTTTCAAAAACATTTGAAAATGGAAATCTTAAACAACATTCGTTTGAACTCACTAGTATAGGTTTTTGATTATAATTATCTACATATTTTTGGACAAGATTATAAATAGGTTTTGCATAAAACTTTGAATTCGTTTGTTTGAAAAGCTTTCGAAAGAAAAAATCATTAATCATATTCGTTTGAAATCATCGGTACTAGTTTTTGATACAAATATTCTTAATAATTCTTAAACAAAACAAAATTTTTAAGTTTCGAAGTAAACATCCTTGAGTAAAGTAGTGAACTACCTGGACTTGCAAGTTGAATTAAGGACTTCTTCATTATTCAATTCAGATTGTCGTAGAAATTAATTTGATTAAATTATTTTCAATTCATTCTGAATTTAAAAAAAATTATAACTATAATTGAATTTTCAAAGCTCTCACATAAATTTAATCTAAGTATTAGTTTTAATTTTATTTGTTTGTTTATTTGCTTTCGTTTTGTTAAATCCTAAGATTTAATTTCAACTGAATATCAAACCTCTTTTATATTAAAAATATAAATTCCCTTCATAACCTAAAAACTAAATAAGATGGGCACCCTGTGAATTTGACTTTGGACTTACCGAGTTTAAAACTATGACTACCCTTTTGCAATTGAGAGGAAGAACCCAAACACATTTTAGGATCGGTGAAGTTTTTGGCACCGTTGCCGGGCAGCCAAAATTTAGTTTTAGGTAATTTTTTATTTATTTATTTCATTTAGCTGAAACTTAAAAAATAAAAAATAAACTTTGGCGATATTTAGAATTGCATGTTTTTAAGGTCGGGTAGGTCTTAGCAGAAAATACCGAACTATAAGACCCATCCCACCAACTTTCACATTCAAACTCTTACACAACCATTTCATTAGTTAATTCTTTATCTTTTAATTCAATGGCTAGAATAGATGACAATGTGAGCGCCCATGGGGATAATGAAGATAATCCAAGTCCTATACCAATGAGAAACCATCTGAATCCAACTAGGCAAACTACACCTTCGTGTATCATCATTCCTTTGAATGGGGGGAATTTCACACTTAGGCCTGGGATCATCCAACTTTTTCCTACATTCTATGATCCATATAACCAACTAAGAGAGTTTGAAGAAGTGAGTAACACATGCATGGACCAAAATGCCAATGAGGATATAGTGCGTCTCCAACTCTTTCCATTCACTCTTAAGGACAAGGCCAAAATTTGGCTCAATTTCTTTCGTCCTCATTCCATTGGAACCTGGTGTGAGATGCAAACTAAGTTTTTGAGAAAATACTTCCCAACCCAAAAGACTCAGTATACTTCCCAACCCAATGAGAATTTCTATCGTGCTTGGGAAAGGTTTAAAGACCTTTTAATGGCCTGTCCTCACCATGGAGACTTGTGAGTATCTTCCACAAGTCTTTGACTCCCAGTCTTAAACAACTCGTGTCAACCAAGTGCAATAGTACCTTATTTGATAAGACTGCGGAGGATGCCATGGATTTTTTTGACATAATGGCCGAAGATTCAAATGATTGGGAAATTGGACCCCATCTTCTTCTGAACATAGGAACCCCACGCCTAGCGGACAATTAGAATTAAGCGAGACTCATGATTTGAGAGCTAGACTAGCTACTTTGTAGAATAAGTTAGACTCTTCTGAACTCAAGAGTAAGGAGAAAGTGGTTGACGTGAATATGGTTTGTAGAGCTTGTGACCAAGTAGGGCATGATCCTAATTTTTGTCCTGAGATTCCTTTACTTAGGGAGGTTGCCTATGGCCAGGCCTATGTCAATGGTTCCCAAAATCGATCATTTCTGAATAGAGGCTAAGGAAATCCCTCTTACCATCAAGGTGGGAATGTCAATTATTAAGGGGGAAACCAAACGTCCAACTTTTATCTCCCGGGGTGGAGACCTCCACCTGGTATTCCATGGAGGAATGACCATAAAAATCAACCATTTTAACTACCTTTTGTACCACCACCCCAATTCCAATAACCCAATCCTGCTGCAATGCAACCTGTACAAAAAGAGGCCCATAGAGGACACTATTCATCAATTTATGCATCAGCATCTGAACATTAATAACCAAATGACTCGAGCTTTAGATGACATACGGGGACAAGTTTCCAAGCTGACTCAAGCCATAAGCACCACCCTAAGTGGTAAAATTCTAGCTCGAACTTTCCCAAACCCTAAAGGTCAGGTGAATGTTGCTGAAGCATCAACCTTAGGTGTCACCCCACATGAACAGGTGCAGTCTGTCACCACTTTGAGAAGTGGCAAAGTCATTCAGAAACCTATAATCCTGAAACTAATACCTCTAATGCTAAAATGGAATCAAAGGTTAGTGAGGATATTGAGGAACCAAAAGAAGTAGAGATTAAATAGGAAAGAGAGACTAAGAATACAGAAATTAAGGTGAAGGAACGTGAGAAAGAATTAAGAGAGAAAGAATGGGAAAATGTAGTAAAAACATCAGATGGGCAAGTAGAACAAACTATTGAGCACATACCCAGACCACATTTTCCAAAGATTACCAAAAGGCAAGAATGAGATGTTAAACTCAGAAATTTATGAAATTTTTAAGCAAGTGAGAATCAACATCCCATTACTTGAAGTTATCAAGTAGAATCCTTCTTATGTTAAATTCTTAAAGGATATGTGCAAGTGCCATACTCCAACGTGATGCCCTTCCTAAGTATAAAGATCCTGGCTGTCCTACCATCTTTTGTATAATTGGGGAACACATCTTAGATAAAGCACTTCTTTACCTAGGTGCTAGCGTCAACTTATTGCCCTATACTGTTTATCAACAACTAGGCTTAGGTGAGTTAAAAGGTGAGTTAAAACCACTAGAGTAGCACTGTAGTTAGCTGATCGTTTAGTTAAGATGCCATGAGGGATAGTGGAAGATATATTGGTCCAAGTAGACAAATTCTACTTTCCAGTTGACTTCATTGTGTTGCACACCTTACCTATTCAAAATCCTTCCCATTCCATTCCAATCATCTTAGGTAGACCATTCCTCACCACATCCAATGCTGTGATTAATTGTAGGAGTGGGTTTATGAAGCTATCCCTTGGAAATATGACCATAGAAATGAACATTTTTGGGGTAGGAAAACAAATGAGGGAATTTAAGGATATTAGAGAAGTAGATGTAATTCATGCTTTAAGTGAAGAATACTTTGAGAAGACTTTATTAGAGGATCCATTAGAGCGAGCATTAGTAAGAAGTGTGAAGTTCGGGATGGAGTAAATTTTATAGCTAATGAGAAAATATTAAGTGATAGAGAAGAAGCTATGGCAATTAATGGCTGGGTGCTAGTTTTGGAATCTTTAGAGCCGTACTTGATCAAACTCAAGCCATCAATTGAGTGTCCTCCTTGTCCTTCTAGCAAACCATTGCCCAGTGAACTTAAGTATGCGTTCCTAGGAGAGGGTGAGACATTCCCAGTAGTTATTTCTTCAAAGTTAGAAAAGGATCAAGAATAGAAGTTATTAGCTATCTTGAGTGCCCACCGAAAGGCCTTGGTTGGACTGTTGTAGATCTTTGAGGTATTAGCCCATTAGTATGTTCTCATCATATATACCTTGAGGATGAAGCCAAACCAGTAAGAAAACTGCAACGAAGACTAAACCCCAATATGAAGAAGTTATAAAAGGGGAAGTGCTTAACTTGTTTGATGTGGGTATTATTTACCCCATCTCTGATTCAAAATGGGTGAGTCCCACTCAAGTGGTGCCTAAGAAATCTGGTGTCACCGTAGTTGAGAATGAGGAAGGAGAGTTAGTGCCCAACGCACCCAAACCGGGTAGCATGTGTGCATAGATTATAGGTGCTTAAAGGCTTTGACCTGAAAGGACTATTTTCCCCTTCCATTTTTAGATCAAGTACTTGAGAGAGTAGTAGGAAAGTCTTACTATTATTTTATGGATGGATACTCGGGGTATAATCAGGTTGAAGTAGCACTTGAGGACCAAGAAAAGACCACTTTTACATGCCCATTTAGCACTTATGCTTATAGACGCATGCCCTTTGGGTTGTGTAATGCACATGCGACTTGTCATTGGTGTATGATGAGCATTTTAAGTGATATGGTTAAGAAATTCTTGGAAGTTCTTGTGGATGATTTCTCTATTTATGGATACACATTTGATGAGTGTTTAACCAACCTTGAGAAAGTTTTAGTGCGTTGTGAGGAGAGTAACTTGGTGCTAAATTAGGAAAAGTGCCATTTCGTGGTACAAAAGGGAAATGTTTTGGGGCACATAGTATCATCTCGAGGAACAGAAGTTGATAAAGCAAAAATTAAATCAATCCAAATTTACCTAATCCTCGGTATGTGAAAGACGTATGATCATTCCTTGGTCATGCCCGTTTTTATCGACGATTTATTTAGTCTTTTAGTACTATTACCGGACCATTACGCTCATTATTGTCCAATGATGTTCCATTTGAATGGATAGCATCATGTCAAGAAGCATTTGATAAGATTAAACACTTGTTAACTACTGCACCTATTATTCATAGCCCAGATTGGTCTTTACCATTCAAGCTTATGTATGATGCTAGCGACTTTGCAGTGGTAGTAGTTTTAGGACAACGAAAAGAAGGGAAACCCTATGTCATTTACTATGCTAGTAAAACTCTAAATGAAGCTCAAATGAATTATACTACCACTAAAAAAGAACTCCTAGCAGTAGTGTTTGCCTTTGACAAGTTTAGGTCTTATTTAGTAGGTTCTGATATCACAGTGTTCATAGACCATGCGGCCTTGAAATATCTTCTTTCTAAGAAAGAGGCCAAACCTCATCTAATTAGATGGATCCTACTCCTTCAAGAGTTTGATTTGGAGATTAAGGACAAGAAAGGAGTGAAAAATATGGTAGTTGACCATTTGTCTAGATTGCCACAGCATGTGTTCGAATCTAGTGACTTGATAATTAATAAGCATTTCCCCGACGAGCACCTCATGCATGTTAGCACTACCCCTCAGGATCAATCTCTTTGGTATTCAGATATTGCCAACTTCTTTGTAACAGGACAAATGCCTTCCCATTGGACAAAAGTTGATAGAGGGAAGTTTTTACGTAACGTGAGAAATTTCTTTTGGGATGAGCCATACCTTTATAAGTATTGTCCAGATCGAATTATAAGGAAATGAATTCCTGACAATAGATTCATAATGTCATTGAATTTTGTCACATGTTAGCTTGTGGAGGCCATTTCTCTTGAAAGAAAACTACCACTAAAATCCTTCAAAGTGGATTTTATTAGCCCTCTATGTTTAACGACGTGCACAATTATTGTTTGAGATGTGATCGTTGCCAACGTTTAGGAGCTTTGTCTAAACGTAATGAGATACCCCAAAATCCTATGATCATTTTAGAAATTTTTGACTGTTGGGGGATAGATTTTGTTAGTCCATTTACTAATTCATTTTCTTTTGGGTGTATTTTAGTGGCCATAGATTATGTGTGTAAATGGGTAGAAGCCATTGCCACTCGCACCAATGACCACCGACTATTGGTCAAGTTTTTAAAAGAACATATCTTTTCTCGTTTTGGGATGCCAAGAGCAATCATTAGTGATAAAGGTAAATATTTTTGCAATAAATATGTTGGTATCATAATGCGTAAATATGGTGTGACACATAAAGTGGGAATTACGTATCACCCACAAAACAGTGGCCAAGTTGAATTAGCAAATAAGGAGATTAAGGGAATCCTTGAAAAGACTACCAATCCCACTTGAAAGGATTGGTCTTCAAGACTAGTTGATACGTTGTGGGCATATCGGACACCCTATAAAGCTATCTTGGGTATATCTCCCTATCATCTTGTTTTTGGTAAGGCTTATCACTTACCCGTTGAGATGGAACATAAAGCTTATTGGCCAATCCAGTAATTTAATGAGAGTATAGATGATGCCGGTGTTCTTCAAAAGCTTCAACTTAATGAACTTGAAGAATTAAGAAATGATACTTTTGAAAATGAGAAATTTGCCAAGGCTAAGATGAAAGACTTACATGATAAACACATTCGTAGGAAATTCTTTCACGTAGGCCAAAAGGTTTTGATGCATGATTCAAGGATACATCTTTTCCCGAGAAAGCTTTGATCTAGATGGTATGGTCCTTTTGTCATCCTTTCCGTCTCAAGACATGGTGTGTGTGAGGTTCACTACCCATGCATCAACACTACTTTCAAGGTTAATGACTATCGTCTCAAACCTTATTTAGAGAATGTCATAGCGGAGATTGAAACATGGGATCTTTTAGATCCCCCACCTTACGAGTAGGATTGAATTAGGATGTGCCTATTTTAATTTTGTATTCTGCTTAAATTTCTTTGGCTTTAATATTTGTGCTTATTTCAATTGTCCTTTTTAACCTTTCAGCATTTAATTATTACTTAGTGTTGACACGTTTGATTATTTGTGTTCTTAAGCCTTATTTCTATATTCTTTGCAAAGAACAGGTACATTAAGATTGATCTTAACGTTGAAATTCTTAATTAGCGAAACAATATTAACACCTTAATTGGGCACAAACGTAAGTGGGAAGCAACACCCTACCTATCTAGTGAGGATAGTGACTTTGAGAGTTCTGAGAATAATTGTAACTGGTGGCCTGAGAGGTATTTTATGGAAGGTTATTCACTACTCTTGGCATTAGTATATCCACCATTGATGTATGTAACACCTGACCAATTAATTGAAAACCAATGATGGAATGAGGTTGACCTCCAACTATTGATAGATATGCAATGGGCAGTGATAACTGTTAATAATAAATGGTCTGATGCACCTTCTTCCGCCACGTTCATAGACACTAGTAGAGAGTCTAAAATCAGTTCCTTATCTGATTATAATGATATGCCACCTTTAGAAGATATCTATGAAATAGAGAGTTTTGACAGTACATGTAAAGAGGGTGTTGACATTCCCACTGAGTTGGATCAAGATGAGGCCTTTGTTACTGCCTTGCACAATCTTTTTGAATCTCATCATATCTTTGAAGACAACATGAGGTAATCCTTTTCTTTTACTTTATTTATTTATTTATTTATTTACTGCCTATCTTGTTATTTTTTTTTTTTGTGCTATCACATTTAGTTCATTAATCTCTTCAATCTAAGTTAGGGGGGAATAAATTAGTTAATATGTTAAGAGGTTTAAATAATGGGTGCATGAATAGTTTAAATTGTGCTATGTTCTTATTTATGACTGTTATAGCCATTATCTCATACTCATTATTCTCATCATGCTCATTTTGCACACTACAGACCCACATATGCATTATGGTTCTCACATTGAGGACAATGTGAATTTTAAGTTGGGGAATGGGTAGGTTTTGCATGATGATCTTTTGCACCAAAAATTGTTAAATTTTAAAATTTTTAGAGTATTTTGGAATTGAATATGCTAATTTAGCACATTTATACCTACATGTCAACCCCTTTTGGTGTAGTTGATTGTGGAATTGAGTGAGAAAGTGATGAGTGAATCTTGCTCAAGCATTAATAAGAAACTTAGTTCTAATTGAATGAGTCATGACCTTGTGCATTTTTTTATTTGACTATCATGGAAAAGAATTTATATGCATAGGAGTAGATTTTATTTAACATTGGTTAATTGAGCATTCTTGGACTAAGTAGAGACTTATACCCATTTTTAGTGAGCTTTTGAGCCTATCATTTTCTTTTCTTGAGGGGTTGCACATAATCACAGCTCTTTTATTCTTCACTTTGGTTTTCAATGTAATAATTGCATCACATGCACTTGCATGAGCTTCACTTGGCATAGTATGAGTTGTTGTAAGCTTAAAAAATGATGCTAGGCCTTCTTTGCTATTTTGGGCCTTTTTGTCTTTTTCTTGGTTATGAATTACCTTAGGAACCAACTTGAAGCCTTTTAATAAAGTGTGTGATATATATTTATTTTCTTGGTTCCCACCACATATATTTTCATTTAACCTTATTCACACACTTTAAACTTTACTCTCACATGTCTTGGGTTATGAAAGTGCATCAATGTCAATGATGTGAACATAGGTTAGAATGGGAATTTTGAGAGCATATTAGGATGAAATGTTGGGTGAAAAATTCAATTGTGCTTAAAGAATTGATAAAAAAAAAATTATTTGTTCCTATTCTCTATAAAATTATGGGACTTGTACAGTATCTGCAGTATTTGTGATTGTCTCAGTGGTAGTATTTATTGTGGATAAGCTTCTTGTTGAGATCTTTGATAAGGTTAGAAATGAGATGAGTAGTTTGGGACTTGTGTGCACATGAACATCTTTATCCAAAGACATGTGCTTTCATTTCCATATTTTTCATTGTTAACTACTACCCCTGGCCAAGTTACAACCAAAATAAAGACCTAGGGGATTCTAAGTAAGTAACTCTTGTATTGTGCATGTAGTGGTCTTGTGTAGGTTGTGTGGTGTGATTTCTTGCATGGCATTGGAACTTTTTGGTATGAGCTGTCCACTTTGAACTTCAATGCAGTTCAATTACTTATTCGTGGGATTGTGTGTAACTAGACAGCATCATATGCTAATAGGTATGTGTAAACCCTTGATGAGTAAACTTCTTTTTATGAGTGGTACCCTGTGAGTGTTTGAAGTCAAAACCTAGCTTTATTTATGCTCTTGCAACCTTGTTGAATAAATGACGCAATTTTGCATATATGCTCTTCCAAATTTGATAGTCCATGAATTTACGCTTAGCACTTGGAAATTACACATAATATTTGAGTTTTTTGACTTGTTGGGCATAAGCATTATTCACTTTTTATCATGATCACTTTTTAACACTTTGAGACTATATCACAGAATTTTGGGGGTAGTTCAATGCAAACCCTCACGAGACCTTACTCATCCACTGGGGGGAACCTAGGGGTTTAAAGGGCTTGCTGCACTTACCAAGTGCAGCCGTGTTTCCAACGATAAGAGAAATAGGTTAGTAGTTGCATTTCATTTTAAATAAGAGCATTGCTAGGGACTAGCAATGTTTAAATTGGGGGATGTGATTACACTTGAAAAGTGTAATTACTAACTCTATATTTTGATAATTTTAATGCATTTACAAGTTTAAATCCAAGGTTTTAATGTTAATGTGTGATTTATAAGCTTTATTCTTTTAATTGTAGAGAAAATGAGGAAAACATTGGAGTTTTTCTCATTGGAGATGGCTTAGACGATGAAAGGGAAGCTGTGGTCCAAGCCTCACCAGGGATGGTCCGGACCAGCCCGAAGACCTGGACTAAAGAAGAAAGAAATCGTGAGCAATGACCATTCTTTGGTCTGGACCGCTTCTTAGATGGTCCGGACCACCAAGACTTGATGGGCGTGTGGTTTAATTGAATTTTAGGGTTTTTGATGAACCCTTTATAAAGACCTCTGCACGACCAACAAAAAAAAATGATTTTATTCATCCTTTCTTTTTCATATTGTTGGAGAGAATTTTTTTAGAGAGGGTTTAGATTATTTTAGAGAGTTTTTATGGATTCGTACAACGTGTTCTTGTTCTTTGCAGCGCTTCTTTTATCTTACGCTTTTTCAGAGTTGATTTCCAAGTAAGTTACTTTTGTTTTAGCATATTACTATATGATTTTTAGATTTCAATCAACAGATGGGATGATATATGTGTTTGTTACTTTCGTTTCATTTAAAACAATCTTAGTGTAGAAACCCTAGTTCTTGATTCAACGAATCAAGAATAGGTAGTTCATGAAAATACTCTGGGATATACGTAGACCCTTTGCATGGGTTTCGAAAGCACATGCGTAGGGATTTACTATTTTAAATCTATTTTAACTTGTTTTAAAAACATTTGAAATGGAAATCTTTAACCACATTCGTTTGAAATAACCAGTATGGGTTTTCGATTATAATTCTCTACATATTTTTGGATAAGATTATAGATAGGTTTTGCGTAAAACTCTGAATTCGTTTGTTTGAAAATCTTTCGAAAAAAAAAATCTTTAACCATATTTGTTTGAAATCACTGGTATGGGTTTTCGATTATAATTATCTACATATTTTTGGACAAGATTAGGTTTTGTGTAAAACTCTGAATTTGTTTGTTTGAAAAGCTTTTGAAAACAAAAATCTTTAACCATATTCGTTTAAAATCACTAGTACTGGTTTTTGATACAAATATTCTTAATAATTCTTAAACAAAATAGAATTTTTAAGTTTGGAAGTAAACATCCCAAAGTAAAGTAGTGAACTACCCGGACTTGCAAGTTGAATCAAGGACTTCTTCATTATTCAATTCAGATTGTCGTAGTAATTAATTTGATTAAATTATTTTCAATTTATTTTGAATTTAAAAATATTATAATTATAATTGAATTGTCAAAACTATTTCATAAAGTTAATTTATGTATTAGTTTTTATTTTAATTTGTTTGTTTATTTTCTTTCTTTTTGTTAAATCCTAAGATTTAATTTCAACTGAATATCAAACCTCTTTTATATTGAAAATCTAAATTCCTTTCATAACCTAAAAACTAAATAAGATAGGCTCCCTATGAATTCGACCTCGGACTCACCGAGTTTAAAACTATGACTACCCTCTTGCACTTGAGAGGAAGAAACCCAAACACATTTTAGGGTCGATCACGTATCAAACTTTGATATAGTCATTTACATATTTTAGGTTTAGTTTTTCTTTAGTTTTCCTTTAGTTTGGATAGTATTTTAGTTAGTTTTTCGTTCAAGTTTGGATTGAAGATTTGATTATACAAAAGTTTCAATACAAGTTGATTTCGTTTCAATAGAGTTTGCTTTCTTAACTCTTTCTTTTATTTTCTCTTCTACTTTTATTTCTAGCATGCTAGTGTAGATTTTTACTTGATTTAACCCATCAATGATGCGTTGATCCTTATTTGAATGGTAGATGTGAATGAATCTACGGATGCAATGTAAAACTTATATGTTGTGGATTCTTACGATCCTAAATCGACTTTATACCTTTCAAAACCTTCGAAAATGTACGGGGTTGATCATGTTTCCCTGAAATACCCATGTATGATTAAAAATTTCTTACTGATATTTTGAATTATAAAGATCAGATCTAAGGTTTTTTAGATTTTCTTATTCTATAGTTTTTCAAAACTTTTGAAAACAAGCAACCTCAACCATATATTTCACAGAAATCACTATTGACGTTCACGTGATTAAAAATTTCTTTTATTTTTCGAAAACTCATGGTGTCGACCATATTTCACCGAAATCACTGATGATATATACTTAATTATAGTTTTTTTCATACTCTGAAACCAATGAAAAGAAATCTGGAGTAAACGTTTTAACATTGATATCCTTTTTATCACATCTAGCATGAGAATAAGGTATCTACCTGGATTTATGGGTTCGATTAAGTCGTATATTATTCATTTAAAACTCTACATTTTAATTTTTTGGCTTTAGTTTACGTTATTTTGAATCTGATAATTTTTCATACTTAGATTAGTGACCGACCCTGAAATGTGTTTGGTTTCTACCTATCAAGTGCAAGAAGGTGGTTGTAGTTTTACTCGGTGAGAACCGAGGTCATCTCCACAGGGAGGGCTTTGTTAAAAGCTCTAGACTTGTTCCCTTTAGTTAGTAGGTGAATCTAAGTTAATCTAAATTAACTTTTGATTTATGGGATGCTTAGGTATGAGTTGAGTTGAGAATGGCAGAATTGTGATTCTAAATTGAGATAAAAATACTACAAATAAAATAACTAAGACAATCTTGACTTCATACCAAATCCGATAGTGGGATAGTAGTGGTTTACTCGAACAGATTGATAACTCAACCTAGCAGAGACACATGCTTCAAAAAAACCTAATTTATGGAACTCAAAGTAAGTGGAGGCTTTTGAAATAGGTTTCGGACTCACCGGGACATTGAATTGAACACCTAGTGTGCATGAGCGTCAACTCGTAACCAGGCTTCAATTATAACATGGGTGAATCAATTTCTTAACAAAACCTCAAGTTATGGTTTTAGGAAAATAGGTTCTAAATCACCGAGCCATTGAATCAAATACTCGGTATACATGAGTGGCCACTCATAACTAAGCTATGATTATAACATGGGTTATTTGATTTCATAAGAAAACCTAATTTGGTATTTTTGGAAAATATGTTTCTAACTCACAAGACATTGAACCAAACAGTTGGTGTGCACAAGTGAAAACTAGTAACCTAGCTATAGTTATAACACAGGCGAGTTGAGTTCGAAAGAACCCTAGCTTATAATGAGATTCCAATTAAAAATCAGAAAGATATTTCATTTAAAAATATTCTTTTACGTTTGAGTTCACCAAACTATCACACCACGTTCAATGGCTTGATGCTAGGAATAAACCCTAACCTAACACACTTGAACTTAAAATTTGAAATACGAAACAAACATTTAAAATTTCCATCAATTCTAAATGAAAACAGAAAACTAAGATCAAAATTTAAAAGATCATGAACAGTGATGATGAAATACTTAATCGAAATTAAACCCATAGGAGAAAGAGGACTTCAAATGGAAATACATAAATGTAAGTTTAGAAAGAACCAGAAAACTCCTCAGAATTTTTTCAGGCCCATCATATATGCTATGCAATTTAAGGGCATAACAGTAAATGTACAAGTACAAAGAAGACCAAAAACTAGTTGGGAGAAGATCCACGGGTGCCCCTAAAAAGAGTTAAGTTTTTGATGAAATGTTCTACTTAAACACCTAAAACTAGGCTCTTAGTGGGTGCACCTAACAAAAGACAGAGGGGCACACCCGAAGTGGGGCGCACCCTAAAAACTCAGGTGGATGCACCCCTAAATCTGGACTTGGTTCTTTCTGATTTCTTGCTTCAACTTTCTTGTTTTAGGCCACCAACATATTTCTTTTTTATTTCTTTTCATTTTCTTGGCTTGATGGTCATTAAGTGGCTCCTTCCTTCAATGTGTCTTGCCTCCTAAAACTTCCTTATTCTCACTAATTTCCTCCATTACCTGCAATGCAATAATCAAAAATAAGAAATCATAAAATACTAACAAAATCACTGAAAATAGCTTGATAATATGCTCAAATAAGTGATGGAATGATAAATAAACATGTCAGTGATTATGCACAATCAGTTAGAATTTCAAGTACTTTTTTTTAGATTAACTTATTTAATTGCTATCATTTAAATTTAGTGTTTAGTGGTAGTAATCAAAATCTCATCAAAACCAAACTTGATTTTATTTTTATTGCTTACAAAGAAGAATAGTAGATTAGAATAACTTAGTAACCTTAGGTTTCAATCTAGTTCCTTGTGCATTTTTTAAATCCATAAGAAAATATCACTGTAAATCTTCAATTTTGCTTTTAGGATATTTTTCACAATTTTTCTTGAACTTTAGACAGAGAAATTAGCCCCTATACAGTATCGAGAGATTGTTAGGTCAAAAATTACCAATTTGCCCCGAGATTCAGAACAAAGTTGAATTGAGAGCTCAAATGATATAAAAAATTTGTATGAATTTTCAAAGACATTCAAGAAGGGTAATTCTTCATTTTTTTTTTGAAAATTTGATCAAATTCAAGTTTTAGAGGTCAACATGCCTTAAAAGTCAATTTTGGGGACGACTGCCAAACCCAAAAAACAATATTCATTGGAACAATCAAATCAAATCCAAAAAATATGAGGTGCTCCAGTATATGCTAAAACACATGAGAGAATCCAAATTTGGCTTTGGAGGTGCAAAAAGTGCCTACGGAGGCTGTTTCGGCATTGGAATATCTAAAATTGCTTTTACAGGCAAAATTGCAACAATCAAGTCACAGGCATCATTAAGGTCCTCAAATCAAGTTAGAAGGCTTTGAAATCACATGGGAATGATCATGATAAGTCCCTCAAGTATAGGTATGGTCAAGATAGGTAAAATTGAATTAGGGACTCTCTCCAAAGTCTTAACCCAAATTTTCGCTAGCTATTTGTCAGTTCATAAAAAGGCCCAAGAGTCATTTCGAGGACATTTTGGGAGTCCTTATGATTGATTTTAATAGGCCGAGTCCTTCAGAGAATACCTCTAAAGGTTATGGAGATGTTTTGGTACCCACTTTCATTTTAACCCATTTTTGTGCAGTAATTTTCAAATGACCATAACTCAATTTTAGAAAACTATTTTTGATATTTTTGACCTAAATTACATAAATTGCTTTGAAGAGTGTCCTAAAGGTCTCAGAATCTCTCGAAAACTATGCCAAAGGTCTTAAAATGGTTCGAACCTTCCTGGGTGAACTCTGAACTCAGCCCAATTCGGCCCACCATTTGTTTATGCTGCCAAAAGGCTTGCTAAAAGTGCCTCATGGCACACTTTTTTGCTTCCTTTAATTTACAAAATTGTTTGCTAACTTGGTTTTGCAAACTACTTTAATTAACTAACTATTCAAACCTATTTGCGTACTTTGCTTTGCAAATTTGTTTGCCTAACATGTAATTTAGTTTAGTGTGCCTATTAGGTTAGCAAATAAGTTTGTTAAGTGTGTTTAACAAATCTTTTTGCTATTCCACCATTTCAAGTGTGCTTGATTCCTAAGTTATGCAAAGATGATTGATTATTTTATTTTGTAAATCTTTTTGATTGTTTTGTAATTCAAATCTTTAGCGAACACTTTTGATTAACTTTTTTAACAAATGGTTTTGCATAATATGTTTAGCAAACTTTTTTGCTTAGATTGATATACAAACCTTTTTGCCATATTTTTGGCTATAAATAGAATGATCCTCTTCCTCATTCTTCATCCTCAAAGCCGCCCCATTTCCTCCTCCCTTCTCCTACATTTGGCTCCCTCTCCCTTTATTGAGGCCAGTACTAGGTAGCCTTTCCTAAGAGGTTGTCTGAAAAGTTCCATACTTCTTCTCTTCCTCTTTTCCCAACTGAAAAAACATATGACTTTCCTTCTCTTCCTCCTCTTTCAACAGAGGAAAAATAGCCCCTGTCTACTTCTTTTCCCACCTGAAAATAGCCCACATCTCTCTCTATGAGGCGGCTTCCATTGGTGTTTTTAAGTGTGTTTGGAAAGTATTTGAATTTCTTCTTTCAAAGATTAAAAGTTTCAAGATAAATCCCTTTCCCCAAATTGTTTTCATACACTTTATTTGTTTAAGTGATAGGATTATCATGTTAGTACTTTTGAAATGAAAATTTTTCTTCAAAGTTAAAACTTTCAAAAAGTTCATGTTTATTGTCCAGATGCTACCCATTCCATGTCTTTCTATAAACTTCAAATCTCTCAACAAGCATAATACCAGGTCATAAATACCATGTTTACCTGTTGTTCTTTCTCATGATCATCTTATATCATGTCCACATATCATATTGTGCCATGACATAAAAGCATGTGAAGGAATCGTGGAGGTCGTTGAACGCCTCTAGAAATTGTGTCTCAAATTACTCCTACGTGCAAGGGTGTGCAGTGTAGTTTTAAATCAGCAAGAATGAGGTCAAATCCACAACGAACCTACTGTGTTAAGTTCTAAGTTTCACAAGATTAAGGAAGTTCACTAGCTAGTTCAAAAGTAACAGTTTCAAGTGGTTGAATGTTTTGGTTTGAGTTCAAATTGTAGATAGAAAGTAAAATACTTAATTAAACTTAATCTAAACAAAGAATTAAAAATTCAGAATTTAAGATAATGAATAATTGAAATTAAGATGTGATTCAATTAATATGTAAACGTGTTGATTCAACTTTCAATTCTGGGTCTATTGATTACTTCGCAATGTGATGTGCTTTTAATACATGATCTAAGCTTCACGTAAAGGAAAAGTAGATCGGAAAGATGTTTTCGTGAAAGCATATGAAATTCTTCCTATCTCAATTTCATAGTCACATTTAGGATTATAAAACCAGAAAATATTCTTTTGATGAAATTAGGGTTTTATATTTAAAGTCCTTATCTCAAAAATATAAAACAGGTTTTAAAGATCCAAAAATCCTTATCAGTGATTACAGTGAATGCGATCAAGGATTCTTGTTTTCAAGTGTTTTTGAAATAAATGAAATCAAATCTAAAAAGTGTAGATCTCTATGTGTACGTTTTCACATAATGCACGTAGGTCTACGCACATCACAAAGGTTATAATCATCTACCCTTCCTTGATTCGTTGAATCAAGAACGAGGGTTATAGCCTGACATGGAATAAAAAACAACGCAAGCCATGCAAATAAAAAAAGAAAATAAAAGTACATTCACTGTATTAAAAGAAAGAATCAAATACCGTACTTCGAAAGAATGCAAAAAGCAACAAATCCTCAAACAAGAGTTCCAAGAAAGCAAAGGAACATGCTCCACATTAAGGAAAAGAACAGAAAAAGACTTAAAGAAAATTCTACGAAAAGACTCTACGATGGCTAGAACGGACTCCTCAAACAATCCCCTAAGGGTTCTATTTATAGAGCACTTTACAAACCTTAAAAAATATAAAAAACGGAACCCCACTTTGCCCAGTGGTCCGAACCATCTGTGGCTATGGTCCGAACCATAGTGCGCTATTTTCATCAATTTGCCTTGAAGTGGTCTAGACCATTCATGTTACGGTCTGGACCATAGTGTGTTTGCTTCTGCTGGACTTTACTGTAATGGTCCGGACCGACTCGGAGATGGTTTAAACCGTCCCCTACTCCGACTTCTTGCTTTGTTCTTCCCTCCTTGTCCTTGCTTTAGTTTGAATAGGGGCTCTTTGCGTGGATACTAAGGGATGTTGTTGTTGATTTACTCATTTTCGTCACTACTAATAACAATTATTTCCTCTTCTTTCCTGCATTAAAGAGAATAGAACAAATAAGTGATAAAGATTAATAAAACTTGTGAATTTATTAAACAATGCATGTTCTAATGCTAAGTTATGGAGTTTATAATTACCCTTTTCAAGTGTAATCACACTCCCCAACTTGAACATTGCTATTCCCTAGCAATGACTTTATTAAAGATGAATGCAAACTACTACCTATTTCTCTTTTCGTTGGAAATACGGCTACACAGCTACATGCAGCAAGCCTTTTAAACCCCTAGGTTACCCCTAGTGGACGAGTGAAGTCTCCTGAGGGTTTACAGTGAATCTACCCACAAAATTCTTAAACTAATTCAATGTATGGTAATAACAATTCCAAAACTTTTGATATGAATCCAATATGAAACAGATAGCCAAACTTCAAATTCTTACATAAATTATTTTCAAATGTACTTCAAACTCACCAACATTTCAACCACTTAATTTCAAGTCTGTCAAGTACTATCATCCAATCAATATAGTTAAAAAATATACTCAAAGATCATGGTTTGGACTTCAATTCTCACCAGGATGTTCACTCTCAAATGAAATCACTCGAAAAGGGTTACTCTTGTGGTTCATTCACGGATGCAATATCAAATAAGTCCATTAAACCCAACTCAAAAAGTGACATGAAAGAATTAAAACAATGAGTGTAACATAGCTTCATGAAGGAATGTATTGATGCATAAACAAGAAAATTACTATCAATCGCATGAAATAGATCAATGCTATTATAAGTGTCTTTCACCTAAAGTTCATTAGGTCCTTACTAAGTGTAAAGATTGTAGCTTGGCCATGGGGTATAGGTTAGACAAACAAAGGATGGGAAACATCAAAGTACCTGTCTAGGAGTTACAATAATGAAATAGAAGACTCCCCAACTTTTCACCTTTCAAGTTCTTGAATGCCAAACACTGAAGCTTTATTATCAACACATTTTTTTTTTGTTTTTATTTTTTTCTCGTGGGACTATTAATAATGAATTGTCTTATCCCATGTTCTGATTTTTTTTTTCAAGCTAACCCCTTTAGACTTTGTTACCAAATTTGCATAAATATCCCATGACATGCAAGGGTTGGTTTACCTATGTCTTCTAAGGCTAAAGGGTTATATATTTTGGCTAAAAGAAGAAACTTTATATCATATAAGATTTTATAAGGCTTCAAAGTGGCTCCAAGGATAATGTAAACAAAGAAAGGTTACAAGCTTCCAAATAAGAAAGATAGCCTAAATCACTCTCTAGGTTCATAAAACTTGTCACAAGCAATGATCCAACCATGCAAATTAAAAGTAATATCTTGTGCATTCAATACCAAAATAAAATTATGTAATGAAGCTATTCAATAGAAGTGAGATGAAAGAAATAATATAGATTATTATTTATAAAACCCTCAAAAATAAAGTTCAGGCTCAAAAGCTCACAAAATGAAGGGTGTTAAATCTCCACCTCCGTCCTGGCGTACTTGAATAACTACATCTCATGAACTCTAATCTTGAACATGCTTGTATTTCAATGGTTTGAAGTGGTAAGTTTTTGATACATAAGAAAACATATTTTTTCTCAATTTAAAATTTGATTCCCTATTAAAAAATTGACATCAAATCATCTGTTAATTTCATAACTACTACCACCATTGCATTAGAAATTACCCATTCATTAGTCATTAATAATATGTAAGGGACGTCTATATGTTATTAACCATCCCCACCCCAACTTAAGAGACACATTATCCTCACTGTGTGTGTTATGAATGAATAGGCGTGAAGGCAAAATGCAATGGCATTAAATAAATGTAAACTGTACCCTCCCCAACTTAATGTACAAGTGACTAATAACGTCAAGATAAATAAATAATAAAATGAAAGGAAATAAAAAGAAAAATTTAGAAAAGGACAAAAGATAAGGGAAACAAAATAGCTCATCTCAGTAGCAAAGGAAGCTAAGACAACATTAATAGAATGACTAGCCTCCTCAGATAAAGGAAAATTTTGTGGGGGTAGCTCACCATAATGAGACTCAATGTTAGCACTCTATTCCGTCTTACTACCCAAGTTAGGAATATCTTCTAAGGGGGGCATGTCATCGTCATCCGAATGAGATGAGTCATCAGACAAAACGATGGTGTCAGTGTCAGTGTCATAATTTGTTGCTGATAGAGGTATAGACTAAAAGATATGTTTTAAGTTATGTTTTTATATTTTAATGAGAATTCCTTTTGAGCAATGAATGCCATTACTATATTTGTGCATGTGTCTAATATTTACAAAGAGTATTTGATCTAGTGTGTAGAGTACGGCTTACACACAGAAGACTAGATCATCGATTCTTTTGGGATACAAGTTTATCGTTCACAGTTTTACATGGAATTGGACACAACATCAGTAGAACTGTAGCACAGAATTTTAGTAGGTCTGTCTTAACTACGGGGAATAGTTTAATTCTAAATTTTTGTGCTAGTACACTTTGTGTGTATTGAACTGGACCCACTTGAGTTAATTATTTTATACTAACTTTATAAAATAATTTAAAACTCATGATTATTATGATTATTTATGCTCTTAATCCAAATTTTATTCTTAGACACGTGTATGTGGTGATTGTTGCTTTGATTACACAAAGAGAGAGATTCTATATGAGTCAATTAACTTAATGGGTTGGGTAATAAAATTATATATATGGTGAATATTAATAGTTGAAAGAATCCACGTCCTAATAATTTGGATTGATGATATCCCGTTGATAAAGCTTATAAGTTTTGACTGTATCAAATCTTGTAAGAGGATTTTGAATCCGATACATCAAAAAAGTTAAATGGAAAGGTCTCAAGGATAATAAAAACCTAATTAAATTAGATTGTCAGTAATTAAATTTAATTGGTGGATATCTGTAATCTTAACGTGGGGAGATAATAAGTATTTAATGTTAAAGGCTCGAAAATATAATTTCGGATATGATTAGGAGTACAATTATAATTCCTTAGTATAATGAATTATAATTTATGTAATTAAATCCTAACCCAGGTTAGATTAGGAGATTTAATTACTAGGAATTTCTTTTTTTATTTGCCTATTGGTCCCTATTACAGCCCTATAAATACCCTCTCAGGTGGCAGCTAAGGTTAACATTTTTTTAAAAGAAAACAAGAAACCTTAGAGACTGCCAAGAGATCACACCATCTTGTGAGAGAGAAGAAAGGAATTTTCAAGAATATGGTAGAAGGCTGAAGGTTGAGATCAAGTAGTCGAATCGAAGTCATCAAAAGCTTTCACTATTGGACCTATCGAGATCAAACCAGAGAGATCTCAAAGGTATGATCTTGTTCTTATAGAATAAATCCGTAAAATTTTTTTGTATTAATTATACACACTATAGCCGTGATCTTGGGGTCTTCTGCGTTCCCCCACAGTGGTATCAGAGCCATGGTTGATACTGTATATGAATAATACGGCCATGTTCTCCATTAGATGGAATATGCATGCCTAGGATAGATCGTGCTTGCTACTAACTCTATTTTGCAGGTTTCTATCTTGTTATTATGGTCACATGAATGTATGTGATCTGTTTTAATATTGATTAGATCTATCTTTGTGAACTCCGATAAAGGAGGCATAGGATCATTGTAATATTGAAAGCATATATGCTCCGATTTTTGAAAGCCTTGTAATTGTTAATACGTAGCATATGAACTCCTTAATGGAGGCATAGGATTTATGTAATCTGGTGCGGCTTTGATGGAGAAAGAAAGCCTATTGCAATGCTTGGAATTAGAATCTGAAGGAGGATCAGAATCGGAAGGAGAATCTGAAGGAGAATAGGATCGGAATCAGAAGGAGAATCCGAAGGAGAGTCGAAATCGAAATCGAAAAGAGAATCCGGAAACCCTAGTGTTGTTCAGGCAGTCGACTGGGCCTCGGCTCGAGTAGTTGATGGGTTAGACAGTTCACGGAAATGTCAATTTTTTGCTCATTAAGGATGTCGATCCCCGCTGGGGGGCTAGCGCCCAGCCCTGGTAAGCGAAGTGGCAATCATCGAGCAAAGTGGCAATAATGGTGCAACGGGAATCTTCATCTATGTGGATAATTTTGACCATAATACTAGTCATGGTGCAACATTAATAATCTATGTTACATGCTTGATTGTTTATCCTTTTGTTCTTATGTTTATAACTGAGAAAATAAAGTTAATTAGATAATCACTTGATGTTTGTGTTTTGATTTTATATATTCGAAATTCCAAGACTAGTGTGTATATGGGCAACTAGACAGTAAAATTAATTCCCAAGTTCTTTGATTTAAAAATCTTTTTCAAAAATTAAAGGAATTAAGAATTTTATTTTGCATATATATCGATGACTAGTATGGGGTTTTGAATTTATTACATAATCAAACAAAAGTTTTAAAACCCTCAAAATATTACTTAAATAACTAAGTGGGAAAGGGAATTAATCTCGTTTAAATCGCATGGTCCCATCATTTGTTTATTAATGAGGTAATTAATTTCACGTGTTGGCTTCAGTGCCTTCCTCCCCATCGGATGAAATTAATTGCCAGCTCACCAAGAAAAATCCTTAGTAGTTTTTAATGTTGGGTTACCTCAAAATCTGAGGGATCCACCATAGGACAATGGATCTAGGATTGAGTGATGGTGTACACTTAGGTATAAATATTAGTAGCCTCCCTATCGGAGTCACTACAAATATTTATATAACCAAATTTAGCCAGCTAATTAATTTTACTTAGTACGTTTCCTTTTGCCTAGATAGTAAAATTAATAGGTTTTACTGTCTAGATAAATGATGAGTAGTAGACGTCCTCCTATCGAGGCATACTATTCACGATGTATTAGGCTATTAGCAAATTCTTTTATTTATAGTGGTTAAGCGGCCCTATTTATAATTTGAATTCAAAGTTTATTGCTCATTATATCTTATTTGATGTATGTATGATTCTCGGGATTAAAATATCCACTTGCTGTGATACTGAAAGAAAACAATTAACTAGTCCTGATTATATTGATTAGAGAAGAAACTTGGATATGGTGTTAATTGCAGAGGGGTAGAAGTTTGTGCTCACTCAAGTCTATCCTGCAGAACCCAGTGAAGGGGCTTCAGAGGAGTCCCAGGCTTATCAGAAGTTGTTTAAGGCCGATGAGATGGTGTGGTGTTACATTTTGCTTCTATGTCAAATATTCTGCAACATCAGCATCAGTTTGTGTCCACTGCTTATGACATGATGATGAGCCTCAAAGAAATGTTTGGGGATCAAAGTCGTGCGGCTAGGTAGACTGCGATGAAAGAACTGATAAACACTAATATGGCTGAGGGAACTCTTGTCAGGGATCATATTCTAAAGATGATTAGGCTTCTGAATGAACTGGAGATCCTTGGAGCGGAGATGGATGGGAACCAAGGTCAATATCATTCTCCAATCTCTGCCTACTTCTTTTAAGTAGTTTTACCTAAATTATACTATGAACAAGATGAATTATACACCGGTAGAGCTACTTAAAATAATTTCAGGCAGCAGAGAGTTTCATCAAGAAGCCTCAGTTGCTATGGTTACTACAAAAGGTTCCTCTTCGAAGTCTCATGCTAAGAAGAAGAAAAAGGTTCAGAAACAAAAACAGCACCAACCTCCACAGCTTAATAGAGAAATAAAAAAGAAGGGAAAGTGCTTCATCTATAAGTAGCCAGGTCACTAGAAGTAGCAATGTCCAGTTTGGCTTACCACGAAACAATTTAGTGGTGTTATCTAGCCATATTATCTAGTTTGCCTTACCTGGAAGTAGCAGTTGTAGTTGAAACTTATTTAGCGGTGTTATCTTCCAGTAGTTGGTGTGTAGATACGGGAGCCACTAATCATGTTTACAATTCTTTGCAGGGGTTCCAGCAGACCTAACAGCTAAGTGATGGGGAGATCTACATATTTCTAGGAGATGGCACGAGAGTGTCAGTAGTTATAGTGGGATATATTAGATTTTCTTTTAGTAGAAATAGGATTTTACTATTGAAAGACTGCCTTTATATACCTTCAATTAGAAGGAATTTAATTTCAGTTTCTAAGTTAGTTGATGATGGATATTTAGTTTATTTTAATGACTCT
>QLOD02000016.1:22356263-22373201 GCA_003260245.2 Sideroxylon spinosum | reverse complement strand
CTTGAATAACTAAATCTCATGAATTCTAATCCTTAACATGCAGTTATTTCATTGGTCAGAAGTGATAAGTGTTTGGTGCAGAAGAAAAGTTTAGACTCCCCAACTTAAGCATTGCTTATCCCTAGCAATGTCTTTATTAAAACAAATGTAAACTGCAATCCTATTTCTCATTTCGTAAAAATATAGCTACACTTTGCTACGGTAGCAAGTCTTTTAAACCCCTACATACCCCTACTGGTAAGTGAAGTCTTGTAAGGGTTTGCAGGGAATCTACCCACAAAATTCTTAAACTAACTTAGTGGATGGTAATAATAATTTCAAAAACTTCTAAATCGAATTCAATACGAAACAAGTAACCAAACTTTAGAATTTTACATAATTTTCCAAATGTACTTCTGGCTCACCTAACTTGTCAACCATTAATTTCAAGTGTGTTAAGTTATATCATTCAATCAACATAGTTAACAAATATACTCCAAGATCACGGTTTTGGCTTCAACTCTCACCAGGATGTTCATTCTCAATTGAAATTGCTTGAAAGGGTTACTCTCATGGTTCATGCATGGATGCAATATCAAATAAGTGCAATGAACCCAAACCAAAAAGTGACTGAAGGAATTTAAGCATTGAGTGTTGCATAGCTTTATGAATGGAATGTACTAAATAATAAACAAAAAAGGTACTATCAATCACATGAAATAGATCAATTCTCTTATAAGCATCTTTCACCTAGAGTCCATTAGGTCTTCACTAGGTGTAGCTTGGCCATGGGGTATTTGTTATACAAAACAAAGGATGGGAAAAATCAAAGTGCATGTCTAGGGATTGTAATGATAATCCAATGAAGTATTCCCCAACCTTTCTCTTTTCAAGTCTTTAAATGCCAAACACTGAAGTTTTTTTATTATTATTTTTTTCATTCATGGGACTGATAGTAATGAATTCCCTAAATGCTACATCCCATGTTTATTTTTTATTTTTTTCTACCAGAATTTTTTTTTCAATTATAAGCCCACCCTTTTAAACACCTTGTTACCAATTCTACATAAGTATCCCATGACATGCAAGGGTTGGTTCACCTATATATCTAAGGCTGAAATGTTATAATTTTGGCTAAAGCAATAACTTCATATATTATTAAATTTATTTTAAAAGGCTCCAAAGTGGCTCCAAAGGTAAGGTAATCAAAGAAAAGTCACAGGCGTCCAAATATAAGAAAGATGGCCTAACACCACTCTTTAAGTTCATAACACTTGGTCAGAAGCAATGATCCATACATGTAAATCAAAAGTAGTATGTCGTGCATTTAATACCTAAGAACCGTAGTGTGACGAAGCTAATGAAGAAAAGTGAGATGAAAAAATAATATAGTACACTAAGCATAAAACCTTCAAGAATAAAGATCAAGCTCAAGAGCTCACAAAATATAGGGTGCCATGTCTCCACCTACGTCTTGGCATACATGAATAAATAAATCTCAAGGATTCTAATCCTTAACATGCCTTTATTTCAATGGTCTCTAGTGATAAGTGTTTAATACAGAGGAAAAGTTTATACTCCCCAACTTAAGCAATGTTAGCTCCTAGCAATGACTTTATTAAAACAAATGTGAACTGCTATCCTATTTCTTTTTTCGTCGAAAACAAAGCTACACTTAGCTACGGTAGCAAGTCTTTTAAACCCCTACGTACCCCTACTGGACAAGTGAAGTCTCGTAAGAGTTTGCAGCGAACCTACCCACAAAATTCTTAAACTAACTCAATGGATGGTAATAATAATTTAAAAACTTCTAATTTGAATCCAATAGGAAACAAGTAACCAAACTTTAGAATTTCACATAATTTTTCCAAATGTACTTCAAACTCACCTAACTTGTCAACCATTTAATTTCAAGTGTGTCAAGTAATATCATTCAATCAACATAGTTAACAAGTATACTCAAAGATCACAATTTTGACTTCAACTCTCACCAGGATTTTCATTCTCAAATGAAATCACTTGAAATGGTTACTCTTGTGGTTCATGCATGGATGCAATATCAAATAAGTGCAATGAACCCAATTAAAAAGTGACTGGAAGAGTTTAAACATTGAGTGTTGCATAGCTTCATGAATGGAATGTACTATTGCACAAACAAGAAAGCTACTACCAATCACATGAAATAGATCAATTCTCTTATAAGTGTCTTTCACCTAGAGTCCATTAGGTCTTTACTAGGTTGTAGTTTGGCCATGGGGTATTGGTTAGGCAAACAAAGGATGGGAAAAATCAAAGTGCATGTCTAGGGATTCTAATGATAATTCAATGAAGTACTCCCCAACTTTTCTCCTTTCAAGTCTTTGAATGCCAAACACTGAAGCTTTATTCTTATTTTTTTTTCATTCATGAGATTGATAATAATGAACTTATGAAATGCTATATCCCATGTTTAATTTTTTTTTTCCACTAGAATTTGTTTTTCAATTATAAGCTCACCCTTTTAAACACCTTATTACCAATTCTACCTAAGTATTCCATGACATGCAAGGGTTGGCTCACCTATATATCAAAGGCTAAAGGGTTATAATTATGGCGAAAGCAATAACAAATTTTTTTTTTTTAAAAGGCTCCAAAGTGGCTCCTAAGGTAATGTAATCAAAGAAAAGTCACAGGCATCCAAATGTAAGAAAGATGGCTAACATCACTCTCTATGTTCATAACACTTTGTCAGAAGTAATGATCCATACATGTAAATCAAAGTAGTATGTTGTGCATTTAATACCGAAGCAAAGTTATGTGACGAAGCTATTCAGGAAAAGTGCGATGAAAGAAATAATATAAAACATTAAGTATAAAACCCTCATGAACAAAGATCAAGCTCAAAAGCTCACAAAATATTAGGTGTTAAGTCTGCACCTACGTCTTAGCATACTTGAATAACTAAATCTTCTTGAATTCTAATCCTTAACATGCTTTTATTTCAATGGTCTTATGTGATAAGTCTTTAATGTAGAAGAAAATTCCATACTCAATTTAAAATTTAGTTCTCTATTTCAAAATTAAACCTTAAACCATCTGTTAATTTCATGACTACTACACCATTAAATTAGAAAGTGACACATACATTAGTCATCGATAATATATAAGGGAAGTCTACATATTATTAACTATCCCCCCAGCTTAAGAGACGCATGGTTCTCAATGTGTGAGTCATACAAGAATAATAGTGGAGGAAAAATGAAACTGCATGAAATATATGTAAACAATATGCCCCAACTTAAAATGCAAGTGACTAATGATGACAAAACAAATAATAAAAAGAAACGGAAAAAAAAATAATAACCAGAAAGAACAAAAAATAAGAGGAAGAAGTACTTTATGTCAGCATCATATGCAGCTAAAGCGAGCAAGAATAACATCATCAGATAATGTAAAATCTTGTGGAGGCAAATCACCATAATCAGACTTAATAACAGTGTCGATACTCTCAACTGTCTCACTACCCGAATCAGGAATATCTTCTAAAGGAGGCATATCGTCGTAATCCAAGCATGATGAATTATCAGATAAAACTATGGTTTTGATGTTAGTGTTGTAAATGGGTGCATTAGGCCACTCAATAGATATGTCTACCTCAGCCCACTCCAAACACACTAAAATCTCTAAATCAACCTCGTCCCACCCTTGCCCCTTAAGAAACTAGTTAGGGGTTATAAGGATTATAGGAGGGAAACTATAAGGGCATGGTGAAGAATTGCTCTCTTCAAAACAACCATTAAACCATTCCTCAATGGGACATTCTGAACTCACGGACATATCATCCCCACTAAGATTATCAATATAAATTGCAAACTCACTGTCTGTATCTAATGGGTTAAATTTGTTAGACATGATGGACCTGTCTTTACACAAAATATATAAAGTGTGGAATAAGAAAATCATCATAATACTGCTAAGCATGAGATAAATAGTAGAATGAGAAAAAAAATAGATAAAAGAAAATAAAGAGAATTAATCGGTAAGAATAAGTTATGAACGTAAAATAAGACAAACAATAGTATAGTCATAACTCAAAGCACAAGTACAACGTAAAAGTACGACTAAATAATAGAGTTTTAGGGGTACAAAGTAGCGCATTGAGTCTAAACCCTAAACTCACAAATACTACAAACACCCAAAAAGGCATAAGAAATAAAACAAGAGATCAATGTGGAGGTAGATGAGAGGAGTCCCGAAGATGATCCAATAAGCTTTATAAGAGGTAACCCTGAGTCTGTTGTGACCTCTGAATTTGAAGTAAGAGTTGGTGGTCATCCTCTTGATTGCTCTCCAAATGACTCATCCTCTCTGCCAAAGCACCTATTTGGGAAGCTAGCTCAGTGTTGCTCATGTTCCACTTCGTCATTAGTCTGAGCATGCAACCGACTCCCTTCCTCATCAATCTCTGTTCGTCTCTTCTTAATCCTAGCTGTGTGACCCCGAGATTTAGAATATGAGATAATATTAAAAGGGTTCAATCCTAGGGCTAAAGGCATGTCATATGTAATCAGGGCACCCTTTCGTCTAAGGATTTCTATAAGAGCATCTCCAAAGAGCAAGGCAGTGCGGGCTCTAGGATGCTCATATGTATACACGATATGGTGCCAGAAAAACAAAGGAAAGTCAATTTTCATTCCCATTCCAATGGTGTATATCAATCAGGCTCGAAGTGGGGTATAACTAGCATTCATGTTCTGTCGTAAGATATTAGTGTAAGAGAACATGTGTAAAGCCCATTGTTTTTCATTCGACACAAAAGTTAACTTCCTCCACTCCCCAATCCATTCTTGGCCTTCTAACAATATCTCCCCAATGATGATAGATAGTGGTGGGTGCCCTTAGTTGGATGGAAGAATTCTGGGTTTGAAATGCAAGGAAGCTAGAAACTTGTGAAAAATCATTAGGTGTGAGTACAATTTCAACTCCGCAAAGCCAATTGATTATTCTTTCCCAGTTTTTCCTCCTAATTATAGAATTTTCTTTAACATTGGTGAAAAATTCCCTAACAGTATCCACCATGCAACTGGAATGAAATATTACCAATCCCAACCACTATCTGCCCTCAAAATTCTATTGGAGCATGAAATCCTCCCCTTTAAATTAATTAATTTGCCGAAACCATTCAATCATTACTAACTTGTAGGCCCAAGTATCATCATATTGTGTTTTGACTTGTTTACGCCAAAAATGATTGTGATCAAAAGAGGTGGAATCAATTTGTCTATGAGCAATTTGCGTAACTCGTGTTGGCATTTTTACTACATCCAAAAAGAGACAATATTAGTAGGAAAATCAGTTAATAATCAAGCCCTAGTCCACAAAAAATCAGTGACCCATTAGGATTAGAATGAAACTATAAAATATGAACAAAAATTTTTGATTAACATGATTTGTGCTAAATAAGCTAAAAGGAACCACACATTTGGGTCCATGTAGCTACACACTGGAATTGAAGGAGGAAAAGAGACCCAAAACACCACCACAAGCCGTGGGTTACTTCTTAATAGACCAAAACACCTCTTCAAGCCATGGGTACTAGTACTTGATGAACTAACAGCCTCAATTCATGAATACAAAATAGAAGAAAGAATAATAGAAGTTGTTTCAAAGTAGTAATCTAAGAAAATTTTGAATTAAAAATTTGAGGAGAATGATGTAAGAGAGAGAGTACCTTAGTTAGGGCTTGAAGAAGGGGAAGAAGAGAACTTACCAATTTGTGAAGATTGAAGAGAAGATGGAACAATCTTGGGTAGATGTGGAGTGACCCAAGGCCGTGGAGGATGGGCGAAACAAGGAGGAGGAGTTTTAGAGAGAGAGAGCCGTGGAGGGGGAGATAAAGAAGAGGCGAGCTGGGCCGAACAAAAGGAAGTGTTGGGGATTTAATGGGAGCAGGGTCCCGACCACTTGGGGAGTGGTCTGGAGCATCTGACCTACTCAAAACATTTACCCACTATGGTCCATATCGAACAGACGGGTGGTCCAGATTGGCCGAGCCTCTTTTTTTAATTAAATAAAGGAAAATCAAAATTATTCTATCCTAGCTAAAAACAATTATTCTGACTAACTACTATACATCTAATATAATAATTTTGATTGAAAATTAAACATATGGTGGGGGATCCAAAAGTTCCCCCGACTCGAGTAATCCCACGAAATTTTCTAAATGCGGTTTGAGTCGGTGCCCATTTACCTTGAAGTGATTCTTATTCTTTAGATTTTCTATCTCGACAGCACTGTATTCAGAAACACTTTTTATGATGAAAGGGCCTATCAATTTAGATTGTAATTTACAAGTAAAAAGATGAAGTTATGAGCGATAAAGAAGCAGTTTTTGGCCTTCATGGAATGAATGACGAGCTATGTGTTGGTCGTGGAGCTTCTTCATCTTTTCGTTTGAGATTTAAGCATTTTCATATGCATCATTCTACAATTCTTCCATTTCTGTAATTTATAGTTTATGATGTAACCAGCCTCATCAATATTAATATTGTATTTTTTAGTGGCCCAATAAGCTTTCTGCTCTAATTCAACTGGTAGATGACATGGCTTTCCATAAACCAAATGATATGGAGACATCTCTAGAGTTGTTTTGTAAGCTGTGGGATATGCCCATAGGGAGTCAATCAATCTTAATGACCAATCCTTACGGTTTGGATTGACAGTGTTTTCAAGGATTTTCTTGATTTCTCAATTAGCTAGCTCTACTTGGCCACTTGTCTGTGGATGATATGATATACCAACCTTGTGAACTACACCATATTTACATAATAGTGTACCTACTGGCTGATTGCAAAAGTGTTTTCCTCCATCACTTACGATCGCTCGTGGTATTCCAAAGCGTGAACATATATTCTCATGGAGAAATTTGAGCATGACTTTATGATTATTTGTTCTTGTGGCAATTGCTTGAATCCATTTAGAAATATAATCTATTCCTACTAAAATGTATTCAAACCCAAAGGATACAAGAAAGGGTCCTATGAAATCTCTCCCCCAACAGTCAAATACTTCCAAAACTAGAATAAGGGAAAGGGGCATCATATTTCTATGGGTTAAGCTCCCTAAACATTGACATCTGTCACATGTAGTGCAAAAGTGATGAACATTCTTAAATATGGGGGCTAATAAAATCCACATTGTAGAATTTTTGAAATTTTTTTATTTGTGAAGAAATGGCCACCACAAGGTTGGGAATGGCAGAATTCGATTATGCTCTAGACTTCCCATTCAAAAACACAACGTCGAATTACCTGGTCGGGGTAATATTTAAATAAATAAGGATCATCCCAAAAGAAAACTCGGACGTTTCTCATAATTTACTTCTATCCTTAGGACTTCATTCTTCTAGAATTTTTCCAGTCACCAAATAATTTGCGATGTCAGCATACCACAGAGGTGTGGATGCTATTATTATAGCTAAATTAAAAAGTTGTTCATCCGAGAAGCTATCATTTATTTGAATTTTTTCCTTTAAGCAAGCTTCCATCGGTAAACGTGACAAATGATTGGCTACCACATTCTTAATACCTTTTTTATCACTAATTTCAAGGTCAAACTCTTGTAATAACATAATCTAATGTATTGACCTTGGTTTTTCTTATTGTTTGGTAAACAGGTATTTTAATACAAAGTGATTAGTACACACTATAACTGTTGAACCAATGAAATAAGAGCGAAATTTCTCAAGGGTAAAGAGCTAACATCTATTTTTCAGTTGTTGTGTAATTTCACTAAGCATCATTTAGGGTTTTACTTGCATAATAAATAACATATGCTTTTTTTTTTTTTTTTTGGCGCTAACACAGCACCAATAGCATAGTCACTTGCATCACACGTAAGTTCAAAAGGAAATGACCGGTCAGGAGATTGAAGGATAAGTGTTGTTGTTAAAATGGTTTTAAGTTTTTCAAATGCCTCTTGACATTATGGTGTCCATTCAAAAGATGCCTCTTTTGTTAATAAATGACACAAGGATTTTGAAATTTCGCTAAATGATCAAATGCAACGCCAACAAATATTTAGCGTCGCTTAAGAATGAGTGAATATCCTTAACAGATTATGGAGTGGGAAGTTTCTGAATTAATTCTACCTTAGCTTGATCAACTTGGATGCCCTTTTTTTGAAACAATGTGACCTAAAACTGTGCCTTTAGTCACCATGAAATGGCATTTTTCCTAATTAAGCACTAGATTTTTCTCCTCACACTGCATCAATACCAGATCAAGATTCTTTAAGCACTGCTCAAAGGAATCACCATAAACAGAGAAATTGTCCATAAAGACCTCCACAATTTCTTCTACCATTTCACTAAAATTGCTAATCATACAACCTTGAAAGGTAACATGAGCGTTACGAAGAGCAAATGGCATTCTTTTATAAGAAAATGTGCCAAAAGGACAAGGAAAAGTGGTTTTAGCTTGATCTTCTAAAGTAACATTGATTTGATTATAGTCTAAATAACCATCTAAGAAATAGTAATATGCATGCCTAGCTATTTTTTCTTAAACTTGGTCCAAAAATGGAAGAGGGAAATGATCTTTCCTTGTTACACCATTGAGCTTTCTGTAAATGCATAGTCTCCAACCAGTTTGAATTCGAGTTAGAACCAACTCATTATTCTCATTCCAAACTACAGTGACGCTTGATTTCTTTGGGACCACCTGTGTAGGGCTTACCCATCTAGAATTAGAGATTGGATATATAATTCCTACATCAAGTAATTTTAATACTTTAGCTCTTACCACTTCTTTCATGTTTGGATTGAGCCTCCTTCGTATTTGTCTAACTAGTTTGGCATCCTCTTCTAAATAAATTTAGTGTGTGCACAGAAGTGGACTAATATCAATCAAGTCTTCTACTAACCAACCTAAAGATTTCTTGTGACTCTACAGAAGCTTAACTAGTGTACACTATTGATCAGATGTCAATTCAGAGGATATGACTACTGGGTAGGTTTCATTTTCACCCAAAAATGCATGCTTTAAATTACTAGGAAGAGGTTTCCTCTCAGGTTATGGAGCTTTCAACTCAGAGGATTCAGCTTTATTCAACATTGGTCCCAACAGTTCAAAAGTTGGTGCCCATTTTTCCGCAGACATTATAGGGCACACCTCTAACCAATCATAAATTGCTTTCACTTCTACCATCTCGGTTGGAAAAATTAGATTCTCTTCACTAAATGAAATAGCTCTCTCGAATAGATCCTCTATGAATTCACGATCTACATAATCATGTACTATGGCTTCTATGAAATCTATCTCCTGCATATTAGGTTGTTCAATTAGCTGTTTAATCACAAGGAAAATATTAGTCTTGAATTCAATATTTCCAAAGGACATTTTTATTAATCCATTCTTGCAATTAATAAGTGCATTTGAAGTAGCAAGGAATGGCCTAGCTAATATAACAGGTGTCAAATTTTGAGCAGACACATTAGTTAAAGGTTTTCTATCCAATATGATGAAATCTACTGGGAAACAGAAATCCTCTACCTGAACCAATACATTCTCAACTATTCCTCGTAGGACTCTAACAGACCTATCAGTGATTTGAAGTGTCACACAAGTGGGCTTTATTTGTCCCAAACCCAATTATTCATAAATTGAGTATGGGAGTAAATTTACACTTGCCCCTAAATCAAGCAGTGCTCGGCTGATATAATAATCCCCTATGTGACATGATATAGTTGGACATCCAAGGTCTTTATACTTTGGGGGTATACAATCATGCAGTATAGCACTGGCTTATTTAGTTAGAAAGGCTTTTTATTTTACATTTAGCCTTCTTTTCACCGTGCATAATTCCTTTAAGACTTTGACATATGCAAGAATTTTCTTAATTACATCAATTAGAGGTATGTTGATTTTGACTTGCTTGAACACCTCTGACATTTCTGTAGCTTGACATCTTTCTTCGATTTTAGGAATCTTTGAGGGAATGGTAGTTTGGGAACATATTCCCTTGAAGTAACCTTTACTTCTTTTTTAGCTTACTTTTTCTTTTTTTTTTTCCTACATCTTTCTCTTGTGCTTTCTCATTCTCATTTAATTTCACTTGATCTTCCGTCAGTATTTTGATCTCCCACTATCCGCTTAGGTTCTAGCTCTTTCCCAGGCTCACCCACCCTAGGATGAATGGTTTTGTCTACTACTTTACCATTCCTAAGCGTTGTGACAACTTAAATTTGTTCAAGATCATCTTAAGCATTGTAAGATCCTTTAACTTGATTTACTTAAGCTGATGGATTTGGACGTGGTTGAGCAAGCAACTGACCTTTCTGCTGATTACTTAGTTTTTGGGTTATAAGAGTCAACTATCTTTTTATGTCATCCATTACTCGATTATTTTGGGCCCCTAATGTAGATTCTGTAGGCATGAATTGCTAAAGAATCTCTTCGGTGGACTGCTTATTAGGAAGAAATTGTGTATTTAGATATGGTCCCATGTTCTTAGATGGTCCTGGGTTATTGGTAGGAATTTGTGGAATAGGTGGAGGTGGAGCAAAATGAAACTACTAAGGTATTGATGCTCTATCATTTCTCTGTCCAAAATTAGGATGATTCCTCTAGCCCAGATTAAAGGTTTCAGAAAATAGATTTCTCCCTTGATTTTGTCCTCGATATGGTGGACGGAATTGGTTGATCATATTGATAGCAAATTCTCTAGATTGTTGTCCTTGAACCATTTCTCTACATATGGGGACAGTAGAGCAGTCATCTATCTTGTGTGCTTGGCTATCACACATAAGACAATAAACACTTGCCATGGGTTCCTTGATAGTAGGTGTTTTCTTTTTAATTGTCAAGGTCTCAATCTCCCTAGTTAGTATTACTAATTTGGCTTTTAGTTCATTGATTTCACTTAATTGGTGTAAGCCTCTGTTTGGTGTAACACTGGCAGCTTGGGTGTTTTGAGTTCCCCTATTATCCCAAGTTTATGCATTTTCAGCAAGGAATTCAAAATACTTATATGCTCCTTCAAGAGTTTTATCATAGA
Source organism: Sideroxylon spinosum (assembly GCA_003260245.2). Lineage (NCBI taxonomy): Eukaryota > Viridiplantae > Streptophyta > Magnoliopsida > Ericales > Sapotaceae > Sideroxylon > Sideroxylon spinosum. The sequence goes on along the minus strand of QLOD02000016.1, from coordinate 22,362,188 downwards.
ATTTTCCATTGCACATGGTTTCCAGGAATTGTTTTAGTTGTGGTGTTAATGATCCATAAAAGATACTTGATAAATGCCAAACTTCAAATCAATGATGTGGATAGGAATGTAAAAGTGTTTTAAACCTTTTCCAACACTGATGAAAGGTTTCATTACTCTGAGGAGCAAAATTCAAAATCTGGTCTTAAATAGCATTAGTTCGATTGGAAGGAAATAATTTCTTAAGAAATTTAACTTACATTTCTTCCCGAAAACGAATAAAATTTTGTTGTGAGAATTCAAACCATCTAGTAGCTTTATACTTAATAAAGAAAGGGAAAAGTTTTGGGAATACTAGTTCTATGGGATAATTTTAATCTCTAAAAGTCACACAAATATTCCAAAATCTAGTTAAGTGTTCATATGGTTTTTCACATTCCATAACATGAAAGCCTGGCAGAAGTTGGATCACCTGAGGTTTGAAATTGAAAGGTCTTTGATGTTTAGGCCACACTATACAAGATTCAGGTGCATGCCTATCCTACTGGACTATGTCCCTCATTGAACGTCTTGCAATAATAGGTTGATTATTTTCTGCCGTTTCTACCTTAAAAGTAGGAGTAGATGATAGGGAAATTTCTACGAAGAGATTTTCAGTATTAAAAGGAATATTGATGTTTTCAGGACATATTAACCTACCGTCTTCCCCACGATTCCAAGCACTCATAAACTAAATAAATAAATAAAATGAATTCTAGGGGATAAAAAGATATTAAAAGCTATTTTTAAAAGTTCTTTATGAAAATGATTTAATTCTCTATAGTAAATTTTTAAATTAAATTCTAAATTAATAAGATTTCTATGGATTTCTCTTTTTTGCTCAAAAATTTTGAAAAACTCGAGTTGTACTTCTACATTTTGAATTTAAATTTTCAAAGATTCAATCTATTTTCATAGATTATAAGTTCTTTTCTTGAGTTCAACAAAGGGCAGTAAATAAACTTTAATCTAAAGCAACTTAAAAACTAAGATTGGGTTACCCGGCAACGACGCCAAAAAACTTGACTGCCTCTACAAATTGCGTCTAAAAATACCCTAAAGTGCAAGGGTGTGTAATGTAATATTAACTCGATGAGAATGAGCTCGAATCCACATGGAACCTACTATTTTAATTTCTAGATTTCAAAAGATGAAAGTAATTTACTATCTAGTTCAAAAGTGATGATTTCTAGTGGTTGGAGATTTGAATTGATTTCTGTTTGCAAATAAGTGCAAATAAGTGTAAACAAAAACTTGAAATTTAGAATTTAAATCAATAATCAACTAAATTAACAGATGGAAAGAAACTATTAGATAAAGGTCTTGATTCAACTTTCACATCTGAGTGGATTAATTAGTTCACAAAGTGATGTGTTTTTTTCTTAAATCTCCATCTAAGTTTCACGTAAAGGAAAAATAAATCGGAAAGATGTTTTTGTGAAAGCTTATAAAATTTCCCAAACTCAATTTTATATTCACATTTAGAATTATAAAAGATGGAAGAAAATTTAAGATTGAGAAATCCTTATTAGTGATTACAGAAAATGTGAACAAAAGTTTTCATTTTCAAATGGTTTTGAAACAAATAAATTTAAATCTAAAAGTTACAAATCACTACGGGTACGATTTCACACAATACATATAGATCTACGCATATCACCATCTTCATAATAATCCACCCTTTCTCGATTTTTTGAATCAAGAACGAGCCATTTTGCCTAACATCGACATAACAAGAATGCAAGAAACAAGAATAAAAACAAAGTAAATTATAGTCTTCATTAAATTAAATCTACTGTACTTCGAAGCGAAGCGAAAAACGATAATTGTAGACATTACGCTAATAAAAACTTCAAAGATCCTCAAGAACATTCTTCAAAAACACTAAAAATAATAAAGTAAAACCTCTGGAAAAACACAGTGCAACGATTGAACGAATATCCTAAAACGTCTCTACCAAGGTTCTATTTATATAGCCTTGAAAAAAACCCTAAAAATTTACAAAACGGCGCCTAAATCCTAAAATCCTCCAGTGGTGGCTACAGTTTAGACCATAGTAGCTTGGTTTCTTGGTTTATGTTTCAGTGGTCCCAACCATTTGGGAAATGGTTAGGACCACAGTATGCTACTCTGACTTCCTACTTCGCTTCTCTCTCTGTGTTCTTACTTTAGTCTGAATCGGAGCTTTCTATGTGGGTACCGAAGGCTTGCTTTTGTTATTTTCCTTATCTTCATCGCTACTAATCACAATTATTTCTTCATTTTTCCTGAATCAAAGAGAACAAACTAAATAAATGATACAAATTAACAAGACTTGGACAAATATTACATAATGCATGCTTTTTTAAATTAACTTGTGAGGTTTATAATTACACTTTTCAAGTGTAATCAATATCAATAAATTTAATAATCCTTAATTATGAATTAACAAAAATACAAAAATATCAACTTTAAATAAAAATAGTGAATTAAAAATTAACTAAACAATCATAAATAAATAATCAAAAGTTCTTGATTCAATAACTGATTTCGGGTGGAAATCATATTCCACAAATTAATTTATTTTCTTACTACAATTTATATTTCACGTAAAGGGAATAATAAATTGGGGAATTATCTTCGTGAAAGGTCATACAATTCTAAGGTCATTATCTTGTTTTCACGTTGAGGATTACAAGATCGAAAAATGATTGTCTTGAAATATCCTTGGTTTTAATTCATTTTATTTATTTGAAACGTATAATAGAAATTTTACGGATTCAAAAACTATTATCAATGATTATAGAAATACGATCAATGGTTTTTTGCATTCGAAAGTATTTGATTTAAACAAATCAATTTAAAAAGTAGTTGTAAGTTTATATTCGTAGGCTTTCACCCAATGAATATAGCCCTACATACATTAATCAATTCATATGATTCCCCCCTTTATTAAGTTATTGAAACAAGAAATAAAAGCCTAGCCTAACATGCTGTTCATATAACAAACCATATAGATATTCATCTAAACTAAATCAATAAAAAATTACTATGCAAAATACCTGGTATTATATTGAAAAATGCAAACTAAGATTCAGAGTTCACAAAATATAAATCCCTTGTAACAATGCTCTCAAAAATAAGAATTAAAAACTTAAAACTCACTCTAAAATCTAAAAAAAGAAACTTTATTCTCAAAAAAAACTCTCTCTACAATTATCCAGAAAAAAACCCACATAAAATCTCCATTTTCCCCTTATATCGATTGGTTGTTTGAATGGTATACCACAGCATTGCCAAAAATAAGATGATCCTTGCCTTTTTCCATTCGAAACCGTCAATCACCGAGCTATGATTTTAGATTTGCCAGTAATAGTGGTCCGAACCAGAAGTGGGGCGTGTCTAGACCATTGCTAATCGTGCCATTTCCTTATATAGATGCTGGAGCATCGACAGAGGGATCTAGACTGACACAAAACGCGTCTGGACCGGTGAGGAAGGGGTTCAGACCGGCCCTTCGCCAGTTCGGACTGTTGCTCAGTTCTGGACTTCTTTGTCTTCTTGTGTGATATTCTTGCAATATTCAAAATTAACTAATATTAAATTTAAATATTAATAAATTCATATTAATAAGATAAAATATGCATTAAATAAAGATAAATTTAACTAAATGATTACACTTTATTAGTGTAATCATGCCATGCCAACACACACCAGATATGAAAAATATTTAAATTTGAATATTTTGAACACGAAATAAAATATAATAATTTATTTTGATAAAGCCATATTCTCAACTATTGGGTTAAGTACCATTACTCGGTCAACCTTTGCCTTAGCTATGGGATACCAAAAATATCAATTCGTCTATGCTTCGTAGGTTACTAGCCTACTAGACATGATACCCAACCTCACATAGGTTTTTGATCTTTCACCAATGGAGCTTTTAACCCTAACTATTTTATCCCGGTACCTTTCTAAAACCAAAACCAAAATCATAAAATCAATGAATAAATAACTAATTTATTTATTCAAATCTAAATCATTCGTTAAAAATATTTCTTTTCCTCATTCAAGGTTCATAATAAAACATAAATTTTAAAAATTGAAATTTTTTTACAAACTTAATTTCAATTTCTCAAAATCAAAATCAATTTATAGCTACTTTTTAAATTCGTAAGATAACCACAAACATACAATTAATCACACAACAATAAATCAAATGATCACAAAAATTCATTAAATTAAACCACACATAATAAATTTAATTTTTATTTAACTTCACCCCTACCTCATATCAATCCTAAAAGCTATTGCAAAAAGAAACTAAGTCTGCCCAATGTGAACGAGAACTCACTACTTTACCTTCCAGTCGATGCTTTACTTGCTTTCTTCTCTTTTTATTTACTTATTTTTTCTAGTTAGTGTACAACAGCTTACTAGTATATATTAACAGACACAGCCACATGCAAGAATCCTCATATATCCCAATGTTATCAGGTTGTCTTATAATTCCAAGTATTAGAATCCAAATGGGAAAAGAATACTAAATTACTTGTTTCAATCCGTGCACTAGGAATTCAAATAGAAGTAAAAATTTCACGTTATTCAATTGCCAGCATCTATAATAGTATATTATTATTATTATTATTACACCTTATATATGCAAATTATATGATTACTTTAAGAGTTCAAATAGAAATATACTTCTACGCATTTTCAATTATATAGCGAGTAGGTTGTACACAAATATATATATATTTATATGTATACACGATATGCTATAGACTTAGATTTAAAGAAATCTAATGCCACTAGAATTCGATACCTCATTTAAAAGTTTAATTTATATTCGAATTCATCTCCACCCTTACCAATTTGTACACAAACATATATATATGTAAAATATATACAGATTGTTAGGTTTTAAGTGTAATTAAAATTTATAAATTCTATAATATTTCGTAAAAAAATATTAGTTAATCAGCACCATAATTTCAATTTCATACACATAATCAAAACCAAACCTTATCCACAATAAAATTGATATTTAATTAATGTCTCCAAAATATTAAATTAACAAAATTTCTTATTATCAAATTAAATAATAAAAAAAACCAAAGCAGTAATTGAAATTTTAAGTCATCATAAATATACAAGACCTAACTTTTAAAATTTATTTTATTTTTTAATGTATTTTTTAATTTCATATTTATTATATTTTTATAAGTGGTAAAATTTTCAATTTTTTTATGTATCATATTGCAAGCAAAGTCTCTTATTTGACTTTTTTTTTTTATTTCTTCATTCAAATATATAAAGTATGATTTTTTTAAATTTATTCAATTTTCATTTAATTTAATTTTTAATGTGACATTTTAGATTTTATTAAATTTTTCACTATTCTTAAAATTTTAAATTTTTCTACACTAAATATTGAATGCTATTTAAATTCTATCTTAATTTATAATTATTTAATTAATTCTATTTAATTGGAGACTATGGTTAATCTAATTATATAAAAGAAAAACTAACTACATTTTATGTAAATTGAAATTTTTATCCAATTAAAATTTTATATTTAAATTTCTTTTTTTTTGGTCAATTGAACTTAATTATGCATTGGTTATTACATTAATTTTTAAATTATACCTACATTTAATATTATAATTCAATTTAAATAAAAATTATAATACTAAATGAAAACTTTATGATCTTATTAAATATAATTTCATTAAATATAATTAATGAATTTCATTTAAATTTTAGTTATAAGTTTTAGACAAAAGGTATTATTTTAAAATATCTTTTGTTAAATACAATTTTAGGAAATATAATTTATAATTATAATTGTTAGGGACAAAATTGTAAAGTTGGCAAATCCATAGTCAAAACAGAGTTATGTAATGTTTAGACTTAGTGTAGGCT
>QLOD02000016.1:22323958-22336949 GCA_003260245.2 Sideroxylon spinosum | reverse complement strand
GCATGATACTGATGGATTAGTTGAAATAACCATCCCTAATTCAAATCTAACCTTAAACTAAATAAAAAAACAATAAAGAAAGTTTCTATTACTGAATTAGGAAAACATGATATTGGATAATAAGAAAGAATGCATCAAAAGTGAAACTATAATAGCTATAGTCGTGTTGAAATTAAGGCAGGCGCTGTTTGAATGAGTAAAAGATATGAAAAAAAATATAAACTATTGGTATTTTAGATGTTTAATAAAATATCAATAGTTAATAATGATCATATGTGGTCTATAACGCACATCAACTTTTCATGAGTTTACGAAAGGTATAATAATCATTTCATTTTAATCTAATTCAAAAGTTATCAAAATTTTTACTAAGCAAACAAAAATTGACAAAAATTCTTAAAGGTTTTATTTATTTTACAATATACCTAAAAATTGTCAAAAGATACTAAATATTGATATTTATTTTACGAAACACATGACAAAAAAAATTTACCTACCATCGTTTACCTTAAAAATAACAAAAATTAACTGAAAATTAGACATTTAAAGACGATAATAGTGTTGTATCAAGGGTTGGTGTCATACTTGCTATGTTTATTTGGAAAAAAACCAAAAAAAAAAAAAAACCAAAAATAAATAATAATTATTACTATTGTACAGCAGTGCTCCTAAAAGTAATATCATTACAGTATTTTTTTTCTCGTCTCTCTCTCTCTCTCTCTCCCTCTCTCCCTCCGTACACTCTCCAGAGAAACCAAACGCAGCTAGCTACAAACTTAATATTCCGATCCATGTTGTGAAAGAATCATTAGCCATATGCGTTATGCTTTGAAATCATAAAATTTTTCAGACAGAAACAAAGGCAGAAAGGGCAGATAACAGCAGCAGAGTTCACAAGAGAGTGGCATAACTATATATACATCCAAATACCCAAAGAGGGAGAAAGAGAGACGTGTCCAATCCTTCCCGAGTACCTCCAACCCTTGCTGTGTCGGCAAAATTCAATTCACAGCTCCTCTCTCTGATATTAAAATTCTAGCCCTACAGTTGTTACCCATACCCTGATTCTCTCCCTCAACCATCCCATTTTTGTTTGTTCTGTTCTCAAAGCAAACATAAATAGTTGTTGTGTAATTTAAATATTAATTGGAAGATATAAGAAAACAACGGCAAGAAAGAGCTACACCGACCTCAGAATCCAAATTTGGCGTGCTTTTGGCCCGTGAAAGTTCATCTTTCGTAGAGAAAGGAAGTATAATCAGATGGCAGAGTCTGAATTACACGTAAAGTGTTTGAGAGCAAGCGCAATGACAGCGACAGTGCTCGCTGTTCTTGTTCTGTCCTCTGGGCTTGTTTCTGCGGAACTGTTGAGTTTGAAACAAGGCTCATCAAGCAATGAAAATAGAGCCACTCAAGAGGTTCATGCCAATCACTCAACACCATCAACCCACCATCTCTCGCCGCCAAAAGGTCACTCCGGTTACCACCATGTTTGGCCGGTAAGTCGAAATATTCCATGTGTGGGAATTAGATGACTGACTGACTTGAGCTTATTGGATGTATTCATAATTTGTGAAATTGGATTGACAGGAAATGAAATTTGGCTGGAAAATCATCGTGGGGACTGTAATTGGGTTCTTTGGAGCTGCCTGTGGGAGTGTCGGAGGTGTCGGTGGGGGTGGTATTTTTGTTCCCATGCTTGCTCTGATCATTGGGTTCGATCCGAAATCATCAACTGCAATGTCAAAATGTTAGTTTTCTCTCCCTTATATGTTCTCCTCTTCAATTTTAATGGATACTAATCAGTTCAGCTAAGAGCCCCCCCCCCCCCCCCCCCCCCCAACTTATTTATTTATTTATGAGCTGACTTTTACCAAGCCTTGTGGTATTAATTATGAGCTGTGGTCTGTTCTTTGTAGGATCCCTTTCCGAATTTGCACTTATATTTGTAGAAAGCGTGTGTGTGTTTCAATTTTGGAACTTAATTTACCCTTGCGAAAGAACTTGTTTCTATGCCTTTATGTATATATCATTCTTTTATCCATCACTGGATGTTGACAAGGAAAATAATACATGGGAATGACAAATTTATAATTAAATGAAACTTTTGTTGGTTTATCATTTCAAAGTAATAAGCTTGTAGTATTGGAAGATTTATTATTTTAAAATAGTAAGCCCACAATCCCGTAGTGTCATATCATTTGGGTTTTAAATTCTCTAGTAGTACAGCATCAATACCTGGTTGAAAAAGAGAAATAACAAGAGTTGTAAAGTACTTGTGTGGTTCGGTTTGTGTGGCAGGTATGATAACAGCTGCAGCAGCTTCTACTGTTGTCTACAATCTAAAGCAAAGGCATCCAACGCTTGAGATACCCATCATTGACTACGATCTGGCACTTCTTCTTCAACCAATGTTAATGCTCGGAATTAGCATTGGAGTTTCTTTCAATGTGATTTTTGCTGACTGGATGGTTACTGTCTTACTTATCACTCTGTTTTTAGGTAATAACCAGCTTCCAAATTTTGCTACTTTTCTTGTGTTTCTCTTCTTCGACAATCTTGTTTAACTGCTCATGATTTTCTGCAGTTACCTCCACTAAGGCCTTCTTCAAAGGAATTGAAACGTGGAAGAAAGAAAATAAGATTAAAAAGGTTAGAGTTCTTAATATGTGTGTGGGTGTGTGTTTAATGCAACTTAATCAATACTATTCATCTGTCCCTTGTATGATTAATTAACTTATTTCTGATTTCAAGGAGGCTTCTACACACGTGGAGTCTAATGGTAAGTTACTAAGTCGATCTTTTTCAATCCCAGAAATTCCAAAAGAATTCTTTTAAGGATATTGTTGTTTTCAAATGTTGATTTAATTGATATAATCCTTTGCTCTGTAATCAGGGACCGGCAATGGTATTGAAGAGCTGGAAGGCAACGCTTCAGCTGAAGACCACATCAATGGCACCAGTCATATCGAATCCAATCAAACTAAATCAATCAAAGTATAGTGGAAAATCCTACCCTACCAAAAGTTGTATTAGAAGAAACTACTAGAATGATACTATAATTTAATAATAATTACATAATTAATAATGTCACTTCATTCTGTTAGTAATTTTTTTTTTTTTTGGGTATAAATTTTTGGTTATATACTACCCACAGGCTTTATCTCGATAACACAGTATTATGGGTTACTTCTGTAACATTCCCAGGTTTCTATTATCAATAACATTTACTGGAAGGAACTCGGCATTCTTGTTGGTGTATGGGCCATTTTCCTTGGCCTACAAATTTCCAAGGTTTCTATTTGTTGGATGTTTTATCCGTCTTCAAAAGTTGTAGCTTATCTTTTATTTTTGTTTTTTTTTTTATTTTTGCATATGTGCACATGTATTACTTAAGTTTATGAGGATTAATGTATCTTTGATGCAGAATAAGACAAGAACCTGTTCGACATTATACTGGGTTCTAAATCTGTTGCAGGTACGTTCTATGATCTAATTTAGGGTTAGAAGTCATACATGTGTGATTTAATGGGTAACGCTATGCTATCAGAATTTTTCAACAAATTTGATAGTGTGATACGCGTATTGCACAAATGATATATTTGTGGGCCCAACAAAATTCTGAAAAAAAGTAAATAAATAAAAAAGAGCCTTTTTATTGCACAAATGATAGTACTGTATCATTCTGGTTCAAATTATATACGAAAACTCAGATAGAGTAGCATTTTCCTTGTTCGGATTAAATAATTTGACGTTGTTTTTAAGATTCCTGTGGCTATTGGAGCTTCTGCATACGAAGCATTCTGCTTATACAAAGGTCGAAGAGTAATAGCATCTAAGGGTGATATACAAACTACTTGGAGTGTGCAACGGTTGGTTCTTTACTGTGGCTGTGGAATTCTTGCTGGCTTGCTCGGTGGGCTGCTTGGTCTTGGTGGAGGTTTCATCATGGCTCCTCTGTTTTTGGAATTGGGAATCCCTCCCCAGGTGCATTCTGTGCTTCACTGCTATATATATATATATATATATTTATAGTGTATGATTGATTTTGCATGTCCCATTTTGCATTCTCAAGCAATCTTTTTCCTTTCCCTGCTAGAAGCTTCAGGCAATACAAGCCAAATCCTAAAACTATAAGTCTCACGGTTTTACTTCGTTGAAAAAGACTTCATTTGATTGCCTAAATAAGAAGATTTAATCGCTGTTGTTTATTCAACATATATACAACCATCAAAAGGACCATAAATTGATCGCTTAAATATATCTTCCATGGCATGAACTTTTGGGTAATGTTGTTTTATATATACACTAGTAGATGGGATGGGTGGTGTCAGTAGTAGTAGTTATTTGGCTTGAGCTCCATTCGTGACCTTAACAAGTTGATTTTGTCCTTGACCTTGAAAAAGTTAAGCTCAAAAGTTTGTGAGCTTAGTTGATAAAATAATATTATATTTTATACTATTTTGACCAAAATAACCATGTTTTAATTTAGTAAAATAATTTCATTTTAACTTAATCAAGCTATTAATTTTGATTTATAAAATTTTAGACCAAGACGACATCACTTTAATTAATTGAGCTACTTGCAAATCGAGTTGAGCCCAAATTATTTTGTCCAACTGAGCTCTAGTCCACATATCCTAATAGTTCAAATTGAGCATCAACAAGTCAAAGTTCGGCTATCACATTAAAATAAAAAAGCCCATCAAATTATCTTTGGCAAAGATTCTATATACAAAAATTCTTTATCAGAATATGGGATAAAAATGATATGACATTGAGATTATTGCTGATAATAATGCATTGTGGTGGGTTGTTTCTAACAAATTGAAAAGTTTGCAATCAAGCAACATCATTGTGCCTCTATGGACCGAGGAGAAAGGGGTCATTGGAAAGAGGATTGTACCATGTATAAAATTTTCGAAAACAAGATTCTGATTATGTAGCATCATTCGCCATCTTTTAATTAGGGTATTGGCACTACTCTATATGTGTTGTATTTTTTGGACTGATGAAATGGCGGTTCCCTAAACTCTTATTTCTTCTCTAGGTACTAACATGCACTAAATTTCTTAACTAGAATTATGTACTAAAATAATATAGTTGCTTTGTGGGCCAATGCATTTAAAAGAAATAACTTGGTAATTTAAAGTCTTTGTTATGCTATTGTAGTATGGACTTCAGGGCTCTTTAATGCGCTAATTTGATCCAACAGCAAAACAGTGCACGAGACGTCTACCCATTTTATGGGCCAAGTCAGCATTAAGTTTGTCATATTCAAACTCAATTCAGATCCAACAATAATAGATCCGATCCAGATTTAGAAGTAATTGGGCTGATCTTTTAAAATTCAGATCCGAGCCATATACCGGGATTCGACTTGTTTTCAAAAATAAGTTTTTGTTCTTTTCAAACCATCATTTCATAAAAAAAAAACTATATTTTCTTCAAAATGTGTATATATATCTCTATTCGAGCTGTTAACTAATCTAGTCAATTACATGTATGTTGAATTGTTTCTGTACAGAGGTTAGTAACTTGGCTGCTTCTATAGTAGATCTCAAGGAATGTATTTCCTATGAAAATAATTCAAATACCTATTAGCGCAGGTCATTCATTTCAAATATTTTTTTTCCTTTTCTTTTCCAGAAATAGGGCCTTTTGGAGCCTAGTTACTTTATATATTCTCATTTTTCAAAACATGCGCTGCCTCGTCCCTTTTATTATATTTAAACAAAGTAATAAAATATTATATTTGATCAATCACATGTATTACAAAATATGTGAAATGTGAATATCATAGGTTTCATCTATTTATCATTTGTGAGATATTTACGAGGCAATTCAAAATAATGGGTTTAGTAGATCGATCCGGATCCAAATCTATTAAATCCAATGGATCTATATCCGTCAAGTTATAAATTGGATTTGTTAAATCTAATTTAATATTGTTGGATCGGATTCAAATCAGACTCAAACCAAACCCAACCCATTGATCGGCCTAACTCTAATATAGATGTCTATACAAAGTTCTTATACATAAACTAGTATTTTCTTTTCAAAATTGCTTTCTAACATTCATTTGGTAGCCAACAAGGTAGATTTTCTTCATACTTAGTGCGTTTGATAAAAAGTCTAGTAGCTCAGTTTCTAGTTATTAGTTTTTTGATTTTTTATAAAATAACTAAATTTATTTTCTTATATTTTAAACTTCTTTTAAAGATTGAAAGACAAAAATATTAAAAAACTAATTACTAAAAAGTTATCTTTTTTTCCTTCTCAAACATTTAAAAAAAAAAGTTAATTTTTTAATGGTTAATTAGTAACCAGTTACAAAAAGTTATCTTTTTTTCTCTCCAACCTAAGCCCTTAGACAATCACCGCAAAAGGATTGAGTCGTTGAACATGTATTTATGCAGGTTTCAAGCGCCACTGCCACCTTTGTTATGATGTTCTCCTCATCCATGTCTGTGGTGGAATACTACCTTCTTCACCGTTTTCCAATTCCATATGGTACGTTTTCCGGCAAATTTTCTAGTTATGGAAGAATTTTGTTTATTAATCATTATTACTGGGTAAGATGACCTTTATATATATATATATATGGTATTGAATTGTCTGAAATGATCAAAACTTGAAGCATATATATATATTTGGTTTTGTGATATTGTAGCTCTTTACTTTGTTGCTGTGGTCGTTGTTGCTGCCTTCACGGGGCAGCATGTGATGAAAAGAATAATTGCCGTTCTCGGGAGGGCATCTTTGATCATCTTTATTCTGGCTGGCACAATCTTTGTCAGTGCAATCTCATTAGGTAAGGTTAAATTTATAATGAATTTAAAATGATATTCTACCACAAAATGCAGCCAGAATAATATACAATATTGATAATTTTATAATTAAAATAAATGTACTGCAATTTACTAAGGACGGAGGTAGAAATTTAGTAAAGGGAGGAACCAATTTTTGTAAATTTTAATATTTCTACCTTAACCTAAAAAATGTAAGGATAGGTCATAAGCTTAAAAAATAAGCTAATAGATAAAACTCATTTACAGACTCACTTAAAAAGTATTCATTTGATTAAGTTAGACTATTAATAACCCAACTCAGAAATCAAATACCGTGTTTTATTTAGGACTCAACTCAAGAATTAAATCTTATATTTTGTTAATGATCAAAAGTAAAAAGGTTAGGGTGGTCATATTTCAGTATATATATTTATAAATACACTTATTGTCATAGTGTAGATTTGTCTCTGTTCTTCACTAATTCTAATTGGTACGTTATTTAAACTACTTTGAATTATTTAGTTATCTACTTTTAATTGTTATTATGTTAGTTAATTTTAATTTATATAATTATATTATTTAAACTAAAAATTATCAAAAATACATAAAATGTGTACGTTCATCTCTTGATAATTATTGTGCGTTTGGCAATCATAGTTAGCTATTCAGTTTTCTTACTTAAATGAATCATATTTACACTCATGTATTTTTAATTTCTTTTAAACCATAAAGGACAAAAATGTCAAATTAATAAAAATTAAAAAACTAACTGTTAAAAATTAATTTTTTTTTTCAAACACATAAAAAAAAAAAAAAAAGAGGTTAGCTACTCAGTCTTATATCATTGGTGCATGCATGTTTCCGTTCTATTATGGATTCAGATTTCTTCGAGTAAGAAATTTTCACATGTATGTTTTGACTAACATGTTCTTGATATTGAAGGGTGTTGTGTATTTTGTAACAGGTGGGGTTGGCTTATCAAAAATGATCAGAAGGATTCAGAGGGACGAATACATGGGCTTTGATAAACTTTGTGCCTACTGATGCGTACTTTAGGTTGATAAAAATGATATATATATATCTTTTTGTTTGATAACCTTTTGCATTGAGTTAATTTCGAGTAACTGTCAATACCGCAACCTTCTACTTTACTTTTGAATACCTTAAAATCCAATATAGGTTTCCCCCAAGCATCCATAAGATGTGCGTATCCAAAGTGTTGGCGCTAAAATAATATAACGGTTAAACAACTTAAACTACTAAAATAATAATTTGTAATTGTGAGAAAGTAAATAGTAATCTAACTAGTCTAGTCTGTAAACCCTCAAATAATAATAAACCATTTTTATAGTTTTAATAGGTGGTAGACACATTTGTAATAGCGTGTATAATTTAAATTATTTTTTATTTGCATTATAAGCAACTCAACTTGTGTAATTGTTATTGTGTGAAAATATCAAAAGTCTAGAATAAATAATCAAATTGTTTTTCTTATTCTTATTCTCTCTTGATCTTTCAAACCTCTTTCTCTAAGTTACCATCTTTTACATCAAACAATATTTTTGGTATCAGAACCTAATCTTGTTATTACTTTGCACGTGTCTATGCTTCTAATTCAAATATTTTTACCTTCAACTATGCCTCAAATCTTATACCTATGTTTGACTTGGAAAAGTTATCATTATTAGAATATTCAAATGAAAAGTACATATTTTCATCTCTCAAGATTTACGATATATAGTGAAGGAAGGATTTTTTGTACTAGAAGAACCAGAAACACTAGCATCTTGGACAGAAGCCAAACAAAAAGAATACAAGAAAAATGCCAAAAAAAACAAGCCAATCAATGGATTGAATTTTGTCCAGATCCAATCCAGGCTAGATCTAACGATCTTATACCAGATTTGTTTAATTCAATTTGTGGCCCAATAGATATAAATCTATTTCGTTCAAGGACTAATGAATCTGGATTCGAATTGATTCGCTAGACCTATTATTTTTAAAAAATAAAATATTTAAAAAAATAAAAATTATAAAAATATGTAAAATTTAAAAAATTGACGTGGAATAAAATCAATCATTTTGATTACTATACTCTACTATATATACATATACATATAAATCATATAATAATCGGTATACTACTTGATTTGCATGTTAATTATGTGAAAATTGCTTATCTCATTCATTCTTAATATATTTGTATTGTAATTATATTGAGAATATTTATCAAAATATAATAATGAAAATAAAAATTTATTTTATATTATTTTCTTTTTAAAAATTTATTTTTAAGTGAAATAAGAATATAATCAAATTAACTAAGTTTAATATATTAATTACTTTAATTATATTATTTAATAAAATATTTTAATTCAATAGAAATAAAATATATTAAACGTTACAAAAAATTTTAATAAAATATATTTCACATTAATTAAATTAATTAATTAAAATTAAATTAAATTATTCTACTAATTATTAGATAATTTAATTATATCATTAATTTTTAAATTAATTATAGGTAGTTAATGAATTTAGCTATGTTTGTTATTAAAAATAATTTAGTAACATAAATTCCATATTAATTTAAATATTAAAATTAAATTAATAACAAATTTTAATTTAAATTAATTAAATTAATTAATTGAAAATAAAATATTTAATAATTATTAGATAATTTAGTTTAATTATACTATTCATTTTTAAATAATTATAATCAATCAATTAATTTAACTATGTTTATTATTAGAAATTATTTAATAAAATATATTTCATATTAATTTAATTATTTAAATTAAATTAATAATAATTATTTAAATTAAATTAAGAAAAATTAATTAGTTTAAATTAATTAATTAATTCAATTATATTATTTTCATAATTAATTATATTATTTATTAAAAATAATTTAAGTTTAATAAAGTGATTGAATAAAATAATTTATTTTAATGTGATACAGCAAGAACGAACAAAGTGTTAATATTTAAAAAAATATTTATGAAAAAAATAAAAATAAGAGAGTGAAGACACCATATTTTGGTTACATTTTTCTATTTTAATTTTAATTTTTAAAGAAACAAGAAAAAATAAAAATGAATTAAAAAAACATATTTTTATTCTTTTTTTAAAAATCTATGGATACAAATAGAAAAATAATAAAAATAAACATTACCAAAAGGGGGCCTAACTATTAACGTTTATAAATTTACACAAATGAATAAAATATTTTTTTATTTTATATATATTGAATAAATATATATTTATTTTAAAAAAATGATGGTTTAAAAAAATTAGTTTGAAAACGGATTAGGTCTAAGTATATAAATTGGATTTAGATCTTATAGGATTAGATTGATTATTTTTTTATCTTGATTGGATCTAATGTTATTAGATCTGGATCAGGTCTAGATTTGATGTATCTAATCGAGACCCAACCCATTAAAAAAGATGCAAAACTTCTACTAAAAACAAACAGAGGGTAACTAAATTTATCTTTTCTAGAATTTTGAGTACAAATTCTTTAAAAGAAGCATGAGATATCTTGAAAATTGAATTTCATGGTTATGAGACATTAGACTTCAATCTTTATGCTGATATTTTGATTATTTAGCCATGAAAGAAAATGAATCAATTCAAATCTTGTCCACAAGAATCACAAAAATTATCAATTATATAAAAAATTGAGATACCATCTAAGAGAGAAGTTATTGAAAAAATATTGAGAATCTTATGAAAAACATTTAAGCATATTGTTGTTGTCATAGAAGAATCAAAAGATTTATCTATGGCTACACTTTATGAGCTCCGTTCTCCTAGGTAGCAACATTAGAGGGGAAGGGGGGATAAATAGAGTTGCTTGAAAAATTTTTGATTAAAAATTTCAACCTCCAAAACAAATGTGTCAAAATGATAAAGTTAATCAAATGTGGAATATTCTTAATAAAATAAACAAGCGAAGAAAATATTTAATATTTGTAGGTACAAAAAGTGAGTGGTAGTGTTTGAAATAAATATACAAATAGCAGGGAAGAAAAGTAAATATAATCCATTTATATTGGTTTAACTTCAATGTTGCTTACATCCATTCCCCAAAGCCTTTCTTAAGATTTCTCTATTATTCTTTAAAGAAGTCATTACACTGTAACCGTCCAAGGTGATAGCAAACCTTTCTAAGTGATTATATCCACAAATCACTCACAACGGGTGATTCTATTTCCAAATGACGTCATAAGTTTTTCTCAAAGTGTATTCCTTATCTTGATTCTAACACTTGAATCAAAACCAACTAGAACTCACCCAACTCTCATAAATCAAGAGGATTATAAATTTCTCTCTTTTATAATAATAATAGTGAGTTTAAAACTCAGTTAAATCAAATTAGAAACTCTCATAAGTTAAATATAAAAGATGAAATACAAGTGTAAGAAGAAATCACTATCTTTGAAAAATATTGAAGTTTCTTGTCTCTCTTTATAAGCATTTATTTCTTACTTTCTTCATGCTCTTGAATTTGAGTTTGAGATTCTATTTAGAAAAAAAATCTCCAAATGGCCATTACTAAGTGAAATGACCCTTTGCCTTTGTAAAGTTTGAATTGCGTTGCTTCCAATGTTGATTTTCAAATTCATATTTTCAAAGATCACTTTGTGACCATTTTTCACTCACTTAACATTCATATCTGACATTAGCTCGGAGTGAAGACATTGTAGGTATCTAAGTCAGTTATCACTTGTATAACTTTGAGCTTCATCCAACGATTAAATCTTCATATATAACCTCAAAATTGAGATTAGCTCTTGATCACTTTTTCTAACAATCTGAATCTATATTTTCAACTGAAGCTATTGTTTTGCCGTGCTAGTTTTTGAATTCGAAGAACCTTAAACTTGAAAGTTTCAGATTTATAAGTATTCTTTTCACACACTAAAAATCAAAAGTTTTAAAGCTATATGGAATGACTTATGTCTCAAATACTAAGACTAGCTTCAAAATTAAACCCTATTCTGTAATGACTAATTTGCCACCTTATTTTTGGACATTTTGGCTTTCTATCCACAAAAAATGCTCGCTTAAAAAAGTTGTAGATATTGAAGTCTAGTATATTAAAACTTCAAACATATCGAATCGTTAAATCAAAAGATATCATTCAAATATTACAATGTGTTTGACTTATCTTTTCATCCAAGCTAACTTTCTACTTTAAGTCTTCATCTTACTTTGATTTTCATTACTCCAAACTTTAAAATTCTTTTATTTATTCATCTAAATTATTAAAAATACCTAAAAAATCTTATTAATCTCTTCCAATAATATTATCTTAAATCTATTAAATCAAAATTAATTATAACATTTTATGCAACGTCTATTTGAAAATTAATTATGAAATTTAACATAATATTTGTTATCATCAAAATCAATTATAAAACTAAATTTATAAATCTTGGGTCAGCAATCTCCCCATTTTATGATGGCAAACCATTGATGATTTAAGAATTAAATTTTCAAAAGACATAAATCAGAAAAAATATTTTTTATCCATTAAAACTCAATCAATTGTCAATATTTTATCTTTCTCCTCTTTTGACATTATCAAAAATAATATTAGTCAAAAAAATAGTTAAAATTAGTTATAATTCTTCGTCTAAATATATGTATCAATGTTAATGTAAAAAATTCAATAAAATATATTTAGCTTCCGTTAAATATATGATAGTAAAATAAGTATCAATGAGCACATAGGAGATTAAATCAATATTATATTAGATTAGATATACCAAGTTATCATGAATATAACAAAATTTATTCTCATTCAATGGTTTAGTAAAGATATTGGCTAATTGATTTTCTACTCCAACAAATTTAAAAATACTGTCACCTGTTTGAACATGATCTCTAAAAAAGTGGTGTCAAATTTCAATGTGCTTGGTTTTAGAATATTGAATGGGATTCTTTGATAAATTAATAGCACTAGTATTATCACAATTAATTGGAATATGATTAAAGTAGAATCTAAATTCTTTTAATTGTCATTTCATCCAAAAAATTTGTGCATAATAACTTCTAATTAAGATATATTCGGTTTCTGTCACGCCCCGAATTTCGTAACCCCGGAAGTGAGTCAAAGATGTCATATATTTTAATACAACTATTACACATTTATCCCTAATCAGATGTCATCACCGTCCTGGAGCAAACTC
>QLOD02000016.1:22306784-22318389 GCA_003260245.2 Sideroxylon spinosum | reverse complement strand
TTATAATTAAAAGGCTTTAACTAAATTTAGTATTTCACCATTTTAGGTACTTCATGACTATCTTGTTGTCATATTACCTATCTCAACCACACCATCATTATTTTGCCTTGTAATATTATAACATTCGTTATAATTAAAAGGTTTTAACTAAATTTTGCATTTCAACATTCTTAATTGTAAAGATTATAACCGTCGTCACTTCATATATCTCAACCAAATCATCATTATTTTATCTTATGATATCATGATATCCATGACAATAACATGGGAATTAAACATCTTAGAAGATAGAATTTTTAGGAGAGGAAGAAGGGTGATAAAATATATTTATAAAAAGATTTTTAAAGAGTTTACCAATCAAAGGACGTGAAATATAAACAGGCGTATTTTCTAAGATGAAATAACAATTTACAAGGGAAAGCCATTAAAATTAATAATGATTCTAAATCAATGCCCTTGGGTAAGTCCCAAGAATATTAATTGGAAAGGGTTCTATTGTATTTTAAAATTTAATATTTGTTAAAGGGTGATGATAATGTCTTAATGTTAAAACATATTTAATACACTTTTTATAAGTTGATAATTTTACCATATTTTAGTTATATGAAAAATTTATCGTGATATTTATTACCTATGGAATTAATTAGCGTTTATTTCCCTCTCTCCACCTCCTCACAAAACTATATCTTTCCTTTAAAAAAAAAAAGATATTAATATAATGATAGTAATCAAATGGTAATTTAATAATTAATTCTAAAATTTAAATTTTATAAATTTATTTTTTAGTCATAAAATTTGCTTTAATAATAAAATTTACTTATCGATTTACTAGTTAATAGAGTTTGAATAATTAACTTTAAGATTTTAATTTTTTTATATTTATCCTTTAGTCTTGAAATTTTTATATAGTAAATTTTTTGTTAAATTAATTTTCAAGACTAAAAATAAATATATAAAATTCAATTTTAGAACTAATTATCCAAAGTACTATTTGGTAAAATGTTTTGTTAAATTAATTTTCATGATTAAAAAATAAATATATAAAATTCAATTTTAAAAATAATTATCCAAACTACTCATTGGTAAATCAATTAGCAAATTTTTGTTATATCAAATTTTCAAGGCTAAAAGATAAATATTAAAAAATTTGAAATCTTAAAATTAATTATTCAAACTTTATTAATTACTAAATTGATAAGTAAAATTTATTGTTAAAACAAATTTCATGACTAAAAGATAAATGTATAAAATTTAAATTTTAGAATTAATTATTCAAATTACTCATGCCTTTGTATTTTAATTACTATTATCATATTAATAGTTTTTTTTTTTTTTTAAGGTAAGATGTGGAGAGAGAGATAGAGAGAGAAACAAGTGCTTACTCATTTAATAGATATAAATATCGCATTAGATTCTCTATATAACTAAATAAGGATAAAATTGTCAACATAGAAAAACTGTATTAAATATACTCCGGCATTAACAAAGTGTGTTCTCGTATTATCATCACCATTTGTTAAATAATTAATTTATTTTAAAATTAAATTAAATTGTGTTAATTTTAAATTAATATATTCATTTTTTCTTGTATTTTTTTCAATAATTTTGTGTTTGTGTGATGTCTAGTTTGAATTATGTTATTCTTGTTGTGTTCAATATCGTAGATACTATTGTTGACACTCAAAATTTTCGCGATTACAAGATGTCTCGTGTTTTATAAAAACCTAAATAAATAATAAATTAGAAAATCAAATAATGCAATGTGTTTCGTGGGACTTTGCTAGAATTACATGCTAAGATAAATTACATACTGTCACATGTAATGTCACAGTCTGAATTTCATAGCCCGAGGCACAATCTAATAATTGAATGCAACACAATTAACTTCAATAAGTCCAATCAAAGCTATATAACTGTACTAAAGTGTAAATCAGGATATAATACTATAAAATAAAAGCATGATCCATTATCAGGAAGTGCTCCTAATAGTAAATAACATGGGTCCAGCTAGCTTTTACAACAATATCGAATATCAAAATAAATATCTAATACAAAAGATCTCCTCAAAGATCAAAAGAATAGTAGATAACTAAAATAAATTTGAACATCATGAAACAACCTCAATGATTTTGACTCGTGAGTCCCATCTAAGACTTCGACTTAGCAATTGCAATAAAATCGATAGGAAAATGAATACAGGTCTACTTGTGCCCATTATATAAATAAACATGTATATGTAATAATATAACCTAGCATTATCCTATCGTGCATCACATAAGTCCAATCATATCAAGTATTCAAACATCAATAAACCATTTTCATAATTATCATTATATCATCACACACATACCCATGAAGTAGATACTCTGTAAGACTAAATTATGACTGCTATACAAACCTTAAATACACTATCGTCTAGTGTTTGCATCGTTTCATTAGTCAGAGGTCTACTGGATATGATAACCAAAGAATCACGCCTCTTTAGGCATCTGCATCATTTATAGGTCACCATCCTACTAGATATAATAACCAAATCAACATTAATTCGTGGTATATAAATCCACTAGATACAATGGCTTAATCAGTGTAGCTATTGAAATGGCCTGTAGATGTATATTAATCTATTCATGATGCATTTGATTGTGGTTTATGATGATGATATGAACAATGTGATGCACGAGTTGACTCAGTTACTCGAATTCTAGTTTGGAGTTTATCCTCAGTTAAAAGAAATAAAGAAAGAATTGAGAGAGAGTTAAAAATCCTCGTTTCCCTTGTATTATATTTATACTTATAGGTCACAACCAAATTAGAAAATACAATCAATCAGACTAAATCAAATCCTAAATCAAATATCTCAATTTCTTACAGGTCATTATTACTCTAGAATATTTCAAGGATTTTATCACTCCACCTTAGATTGGACCATAAATGTCAAACATACCTAGTTTGGTAGACAACTTTATGAAGATTAAGTTTAGAGTTTTGTGAGAATGGCTTTCAATTGGGAATCAAAACACACAAATAGAGTATTGATGTCATACTTAGGTAAGACATCCCAAATAAAGTGGCATTTAACTTCAATATGCTTGATTCGCTTATAAAAAAAATAGGATTATTAGCAATGAATATCATACCCTGATTGTCACAGAACATAGTAATCAAAGTTGGAACTTAAAGACCAAGGTCCTGAGGAAGAGAACAAAGCCAAAGTATCTCAAACACAAGATAAGTCATAAGATGATATTCAGCCTCTGCACTAGACCGAGTGACAACATTTTATTTCTTACTCTGTCAAGTAATAAAATTACCACCAGCAAAAGTATAATATCTAGAAGTATACCTTCGACCTTCAATCTGAACAACTACTGGCCCAATCTATATCACCATAACCAATCACATTTATAGTTGTAAAGGCTCGATAGAGTAAACCTTAATCAGGTGAATTCTTCAAATACCTCAAAATGCGAGATACAACATCAAAGTGAGGTTGACAAGGAGCATGCATGAACTAATTGACTACAGAAACAGCATATGTAGTGTCGGGTCATGTCATAATAAGATAAATTAGCTTACCCATAAGTCGACAAGACCTCTTAACTTCAAAAAAGAGTTCACCACTCTTAGAATCTAGAAGAATAAAGGATCCATATGAGTATTAACATGATAAGATCCTAAAAGACTAGTCTTAGAGAGTAAAATAATGTGTATTTTCTTTGAGATAAAGAGATTCCCAGTGAAGAACAGGCAATCCCAATCCCTAAAAAATAGTGTAATGCTTTAAAATCCTTTGTCTCAAACTGTTTCCTTAACTAATTCTTCAGTACAAAAATACCCTTAGTGTCATCACTTAAGATGATGATATCCTCCACATAAACAACCAAAACAACAAACTAGAAGATGTCTGACACACAAATATTGAGTGATCAGATGTGGACCGTCTAAAGCCATAGTTAAGAAGAGTAGAGCTAAATCGATCAATTCATACCGATGAAAATTGCTTAAGTCCATACAAAGCTTTGTGCAAATAACAAATCAAATGTTGATTATCTATAGCAACATGCCTAGAAGGCGAATCTATGTAAACTTTCTCTTGAAGTTCACCGTATAAAAAGGTATTTTTAACATCTAATTGGAATAAAGGCTATGACTTACTCACTGTAACCACTAGTAGAATACGAACTAAATGAAGATGAGTCATTGGTGAGAAGGCCTCTAGATAATCAATACCATGGATCTGGGTATATCCTCTAACTATTAATCGAGCCCTAAGTCTCTCAATAGATCCTTCTGGTAAATATTTCACTATGTACACCTAACAACACACTGCTGTCTTCTTCTCAAGTGGAAGAGAAGTGAACTCTCATAGACGATTATGTTGTAATGCCTACATCTCATCATCCATCGCTTTCTTCCAGTTAAGAGATAATAGTGCCTACTTATAAGACATAGGAGAATAAAATAGAAGACAAAGCACACAAAAAAAAAAGAAAAAAGAAAAAAAGGATTGCAAACGAGGTGATACATGATGATGTGAACACAAACTTAGCATTATGATGTTAAGTACATATACCTTTACCTTGCCTGAGAGCAATGGGAAGAACATCAACTTCAAATGGCTTGATCTTAACAGAACTTAAGATAGGGATCTTAGCACACTTCTCACGTAATTCTTTATTATTTTCTAACCTAGCTACTACTATCCACAATGTTACCTTAGCTGATGGTTTCTCCAGGCTTGTGGTTGGTGAAGAATACATTCACCCTTCTCCCTCCTCAACCTGACCCTCTAAATTTTTTAAACCTTCATTTCTATTTAATCTCATATATGTTAGTCAACTAACTAAATTTTAAATTGTTTAATAACATTTTCTTCTTTTTCTTATGTTTTTCAAGATCTCTGAATATCGAAGACAATTAGTTCAAGATGTGGATGGGCTAGTCTATACTACCTTGATCTAGCTAGCTTTATTTCGTCTCATTCAGCCTTCAGTGCATCCATGTCTGCTCGATAGCGGCATTTTTGTTTGGGTCATCCATCATTAGCTCATTTCAAGCTTGTTATTCCTAGTTTAAAGTCTATTTCGAGTCTTGATTATGATGCTTGTCAACTTGGTAAGCACCATCATAGTTCATTTTTAAGTCATAAAGGTAGTCGTAGTCTAAACTTTTTGATCTAGTCCACATAGACATTTGGGGTCCTTCAACAGTTGCTTTTATTAATGGATTTTGATATTTTATCATTTTTGTTGATGATTATTCTCGTATAACTTGGCTGGTTTTTATGAAACATCGTTTTAAGTTACTATTGTTTGATGATTCTACAATGAAATTCTCAATTTAATGCAAACAATGAAAGCCTTCATTCTAGAAATGCTCTTAATACATTTAGTTTGTCACGACCCAGTTTTGTGTTAAGCAAGGCATCTTTCATTAAACTTCTTATGTTTGTACTTCTCAACAAAATGGTTTTGCTGAATGCAAACACTGTCATTTACTATATGTCGCCTGTACCCTTTGTTTTGATTATTAATATTCTAAAACCATATTGAGGGGACGCTATCTTAACTGCCTAATATCTTATCAATCAGGTTCCTTTGCCCCTTCTTGATAATAAATTTTCCTTTTTGCATTTGTATCCTTCTGTTATTTCTTTTACTCTCTTACCTCATACCTTTGGTTGTGTTGGTTTTGTTCATAATTTAGACCTTCTTTTAGATAAATTATCTCCTCACACTCATCATTGTGTCTTTATTGATTACTCTTACATTCAAAAGGGTTATGAGTGTTACCATCCTCCTTTTCGTAAGTACTTTGTTAGTGCTAACGTTACCTATTTTTCACCAAAGAGGGAGTTTTTTTCCATGTGAGAGAGGGGGCGTCATCTAACATTATATAAGTACCCTTTCCTGAACTTCTTACTTCTAGTGTGCTACCACCTTTACATATATATCAGCAAAATGTATTCATCCCGCACCAGTCACTTCTATCTCTATGGATCCTATATTATTCACTTCTACTCCTATGGATTTTAAGCCTTTTGAGATAACTACTACAACTAAAAGCACCGGAGTCAACAACCCATGGAGAGAAAGATGGAAAGGTAAAACAAGTAATAGTAATTGATTTTGTTAAAGTAGTAGTAGAAGAGCAAGTGATATGAAGAGCCTGCACAATAGTCACTAGCATAAAAGAGGTGATGGGACCTGTCCTTGATTTGCAAGTGAACGGGTCGAAGTAGGTAGCAAATTTGGCTTTATATTATGGTGGAGTACATGTCGTTCATCCACCGGAACGGACAAGTTAAAAGCACTAGACTTGTTCTTTTACCTTAGTACGTGAATCGACTCTATTCTATATTAATTTTGGATTAGGGAATGATTGGATATGGTTTAAGTTGAGAATGGTAAAGCGAAGGAATTATAATACTAAATTAAAATCAAAATGTTAGAAGTAGAGTAACTAAAATGATCTTGACTCCAACCACATTAGGTGATGGGATAGTGATGGTTCACTCAAACACTCATATAACTTAACCTAACAATCACACATTTGTTAGGTCGGAGGATATTCTTTCGAAATCAGTTTATGGAAAACTAAAGGTAAATAGGGGCCTTTAAAACTAAGTTCAAACTCAATGGGACATTGAACCTAGCACCTGGTATGCACAAGCATAAGCTCGTAACCGAGTTTCGATTATAACACAGATGGTCTATTTTGAAGAAAACCTAGTTTAAAGTTTTAGAAATTAGTTTACAAGTCATTGGGATATTGAACCAAAAATCTGATGTGCACGTGTAAGAACTCGTAACTGGGCTATGGTTATAATAGGGTGACTCGATTCCTTAAGAACCCAAATTTACTAAAGAATCCAATTGAGAAAACTTTTTGAAACCTATTTACGTTTGTGCTAAACCATACCATCACCACCATCTTCAATAGCTTGAAGCCAAGAAGTAAACTTCACTAGTAATATAATAAAAAACTAAAACCAACTACATAAGCAATACATGAAGGAATAACAAGTACAAGTGAAATGAACTCACAAAGATAACTATAATAATAATAATAATAATAAGAAAAAAGATAATAAACTTCAAAGTTAAACTTACAAGTCTTAAAGAACAATAATCCAAAGTGAAGAACTTGAAAGCTTTTAATCTAAATCCTAATCTAACCTAATCTAAATTAAAAAAAAAAAGGGAAAAAAGGAAAAAAGAGTTGGAGAGAGACTGAAGAGAGCCTCCATGCCCTTCTATTTATAATGGATACAATATAGGGGCAATATTGTAAAGAGAATACAAAGGAAAATAAAGAATAAGTAGGAAACTCAACAATTTGGGGCTTAGACCATGCCATGCGTGTGCCCAGGGTGAGATTTCCCTATATCTGTGCGCCCAGAAGCCAAAGGGTGTGTGCCTCGAGAAATTTACTAACAATAACAGATTGGCTCTACAATAATGAAGTTTACTCACAATAACAGCTTGGCTCTACAATAATGTAATCCCAAAAGCACATAATCTCAACAAAAATGCAAGCAAAGTGAATTGAAAACTGGGGGGCATAGCTCATGATGAAACATTCCAATGCCTTATAAAATGTCACATTTCACAATTAGCATAAGAGGAATAAATATAAAAAACAACAGTTGTTCGCTTAAAGTCCACTAGGTCTATGCACAAAATGTAACTGGGCCATGGGAAGTTGGTTAGACAATAATGGATGGGAATTCGAAGTGTGTGTCTCAAGATGAGAGTACAACACAACTCCTCCAACTCATATTCCTTTCCATACCCTAACCAACACCAAACAAAAAGCATTACTATAGTACCTATTCTACCATCCTTGGCACAAAAGTAGTTTAATTTTTTATTTATACAATCAACAAAACAAGATACAAGAAGAACACAAACTTTTTTTCTCAACCAAATAATTTCCAAGTTTTGTACACCTGATCAACACTCTCAATTAACAATTTAAACACTCAAAGCTTCCCAAGCCATATAAGGGTAAGGCTAAATATGTGAGAGGACTAAAAAGAGTGAATATATATGGTGAGAACAAAATTAAAGGGCCCAGTAATGCTAAAGTATAAGTGATGTAAATGTGCATTAAAACTAAGACTATGCCAGTAGAGCTACCAAGAAAGTATAAGATGAGAATGATTATGTACAACCCCTTGTGAATAAAAAGATTAGGCTTTAAAACTCACACAATGTGGGGTAAAAGTCTCCACCTTAGTCCAATCATGCCCAATTGACCAAGTTATATGAATTCAACTTCTAAGCACACATCCTCCTTCAAAAGTATCAAAATGTCATGTTCAAAAGGCACAAGGAAGCGATAAACTCTACTAGGACTAGATATCTTATCAAATTTTGAATAAGCACCATCCCCTACTCTAATGACAAGCTCCACATGAAACCAATAAAAAGACAAACAAAAGGCTAACAATGTGCTAAAGTCATGCATTAGAGACTAAATATGCTAAAAACTTTTAAAATTTTACAATTTTGGCACAAAAGGTCATCATACAAACCATACCCCTAACCTAAAATAAACACTATCCTTGATGTGAGAACCATAAAGAAAATGTGGGTCTATAGTGTGTAAGTGAGCGTGATAAAGAGCATGAATCAATGACCACTTAAGGCACAAATCATACCAAAGAATAAATCCAACCATGCATGCGCCCATTATTCAAGCCACTTACAGCATCACTCAAAACAGCCACCAACCTAGATTCTACAACACTCCCAATATAAAGCATAAATATCTATGAAGTACAAATTGGAAGTGCAATACTAAGTAAAAGGAAGAGAAAGGATATTACCTCAAGAGTTTCTTTATTTGAAGAAAATAAAAAAATCTATACAAGAAAATTGTTAGAATTAAAAGAAAATAAAAATAAAAATAAAGGGAAAATAAAATAAGAAAAATAGTTAACACAAAGAGGAAATAAAAATAAAGTAAAAAAAAAAGAAAAGAAAAGTTAAACTAATAAAAAATAACAAAATAAGGGAAAGATAAATCTAATCTACTATATAGGAAAGAAATGAAGAAAAAATGGTAATCCAACATCCTCTCTTGCCTATGTGTCCACAAATGGTTTAAGAAATATCTTGTTCTCCTTAGGCTCACAAAGCACCGAAGGTAGACACTCTCCGGGTGCAAAACACACCAAGGAATTAAAGGCCATATGAGGTTCATAAAACCTCTAATATAACCATGGTGCAAGTATGGATGTGGATGTAATAGGTTCAACTAGCCTCTCGATGATCAGAAAGTCAACATACTCTTTGCTAGTGTCTACTACCTCGCCTAATGATGATTAATTAAAATATGGTCACTCATTATCCCGAAGTAAAACTCTTAGGTAGGGCTAAGTCAAAATGTAAGGGGTGTGTAGTACTCTCAACCTCAAGTGTAGAAGTGAGTGGGGAATGCAACTTGAAACTACTCAAAGGAAGTTAAAAGACTCTAGATAGGGCACGGGATAGGTTGCGCTTCAAGCTCAGTGTCTCCCAAACTTTCGGTACGTGGTAAAGAGATTTCCTGAGTAGACTAGTCTACTGGAAAATGAAAAAGAAACTCTTCCCAAATGTTATCCTCAATATGGTTAAGGTAATTATCCAACTCGGTGCCTATGGTTTTGAACTGTGTAGTATTAGGTTCATGAGGTTGACATGCAAAATTCATGCAATTGAGCTCCACACAGATATAACTCACAAAATACGGATCATAAGAGTCAAGGGAAGTAGAGTTAAGCGGGAAAGAATTGGTTTGGTATTCAAGTGTATGGGTTCCAAGTCCAAGTTCAAGTTTTTATTGTGGCCTTGTGTTTTCGTAAAACGTTTCAAGAAAATAAGATGTCACTCTTGAGTTCAAGTTAATAAACTCCCATGTGAAACTTTATCAAAAGCGTGGCACAAATCACAATATACAACATCGTAGAATGTGCCTATTATTTGTCACAAATCCACTCGTGACCTAGGATGATTTCCAGAAGATTATAAATCTCTCTTAGGATTTATTAAATACTTCAGTCTCTTTTTGATAAAAGACTTCTAATTTAAAACTTATGGATGAAGGTTTGATGAATGGGGATAAAATACTCAATGAACTATTTATGTAATTGTTCCTAAGTACAAACCCATTCACTAATGGCATAACCCTAGTCACCGACCACACTTGGCAAAGTTAAGAGAAGAAATATGAACCTAAGTCTCTTATTAACGCGAACATCATCACATAAACCATACACCGCCTCAAACCTATCGAGGTGAAGACATGGGTCTTCCTGCTTGAGTTTTACAAATCGGGGTAATTGGTGGCAAGTCTCTAATGTAAAACCATATCCAAATTGATCACCTAGAGACCAATGTAGGCTTGGACATCAAAGGGACAATGAATGAAATCACCAATACTCATATCCATAGAGCTGAAATAAAATGAAAAATGAGAAAAACTACACTAGAAGGTAGTTAACTAACATGCAAACTAGATTATAGGATATGCAAATGAATATGTTACAATGCAAAATAATAATAATAATAATAATAAAATAAATAAATAAAAGGAAAAAATAAAAATTACTAAGAAGAAATAGAGAAAGGAAAGAATTCACCTGATTTCTCAAGTGAAATCCTCTCAACTCCTAAGTTTGGCACTTAGTTGCCCTCCACGACAATGATGCAAAAATTTGACCTTGATCTGTAAGTGCACGGGGCGAAGTAGATAGCAAATTAAAATTCATATTATGGTGGAGTACCAGTTGTTCATCCATAGGGAGGGATAAGTGAAAAGCACCAAACTTGTTCATATAACTTAGCAGGTGAATCTATTCTATTCTAAACTAATTTTGGATTTAAGGAATGCTTGGACATGGTTTAAGTGGAGAATGTTGAAGGAAGTATAATACTAAATTAAGATGAAAACATCAGGTAGTGAGAAAGTGGTGGTTCACTCAAACACACATATAACTTAACTTAGCAATCACACATGTGTTGCTAGGTTGGAGGATATTCTTTCAAAATCAATTTATAGAAAATTCAAGGTAAGTGGTGGCTTTTAAAATTAAGTTCAGACTCACCAGGAGATTAAACCAAATACCTAGGTTGTACAAGAATGAGCTTACAACAAATCTTCAATTATAACATGAGTGGTTGATTTCAAACAAAACCTAGTTAAGGTTTTTAGAAATTAGTTTGTAACTTATTGGGACATTGAACCAAACATCCGATGTGAACGAGTAAGAACTTATAAATACACAAGTAAAAGGTAAATTGCGCTACTAACATAATGAAATCCTAAACCAAAACATAAGCAATACATAAAAGAACAACAAGTACGATGCAAAATGAAGTCAACAAGATAACTTTAATAATAAAAACAAGATATAAAACTTCAAAGGTAAACTTACAAGTCTAGAAAGGACAATAATCCAAAATGAAGAAATTGAAGCTTTTAATGCAAACCCTAATCTAACTTAATCTAAACTAAAGAAAAGAAAAAAGAGTTTGAGATAAACCAAAGGGAGCCCACATGCTTCTATTTATAATGGGGGTAATATTGTAAAAAAACACAGAGATAAACCAAAACTTAG
>QLOD02000016.1:22288870-22306684 GCA_003260245.2 Sideroxylon spinosum | reverse complement strand
AGGAGATATTTTATTCATTTTCTAAAAAACTAATGGTTTATGTTTCCTAAATGCAGAAAAACGATGGAAAATAGCGAAAATGATGAAGATGGAACAAAATCAAGTCAAGGAAGGGACAAAAGTATCGTCATCAAACAAGTCAAAAAGATCAAAGACTCAATCCAGAGAGTAACAAAGCAAGTGTGAAAGAAAATGTAGAACATAGCAAAAAGACAACATTTTGTTCTTATCGTCTGGATGGGAAATTACCACCTGGATGCTGATTTCCAGTAGCTACTTGAATTTTACACTTAAAAAAAAATTTTCGTTGAGGTTTTGTAAATTTCTTCTTGCCGTCCGAATGCCACTTTTTCCGTCCAGACGATGCGGTCTAGTAATTTTTTCGAGGTTTCTATTTTCATATAGAGTTTACAGCCTATAGATAAGCTGCTACATTAGACTTTTACATCTCCTTCTTAAGCCATTTCAAAGTTTTTTTAGGGTTAGTTTAGTTTCATTATAAAAAGGTTTTTATTTTTTTGGAAGCTACATTGGATCTTTGCAATGTTTTTTTCGTATTCAGTAGATTAATAAGCAGTCCAAGTTTTTAATTTCTTGTAATGTAGTCTTTCTCTTATTCAGCAGATTAATAAATAGTCCAGGATTTAATTTTTATTGTTTTGGTATACATTTGATGACTTTGGGCTAGAACCTTAAACTTAGTTCAACCATTACTAAAGGGTAGATTATTATAGGAGGATTGAATGCCATGCAAACCTTACAAGCATGGTTAAACTTACATGTTAGTGTTTGTATTTTCTTAGTTATTTTCTTTTGATTCAAAAACATTTGAACACATATAACATTAACCATATTTTCCTAAAATCACTAGTAATGTTATGTGATAATAGTAGTTTTATATTTTTGAAATCATTTGAAATAGATTTAAACCAAAGATGATTTAACTTAATAATTTCTGGTTTTCTTTCCTTTGCGTGAATCTAAGAATGTGCTTTGGAACCATGATTTCATGAAAAAATTTACCAATTTATTTTACCTAAACGAGAATTTTAAATTGAGTATAAATATAGCGTTCGATCTAAAATGATCAATCTACCTAGATTGTAGGCTGAATCAAGTATTTCTCATTTATTTGAAAACCCTAGAATTTTATATTATGCTTTAATTTATTTTGCTTAGCAATTAATTAGTTCACTTTTTGAAATAGATTTAATTTGCTTACATGATTTTATTTAATTTAAATAGCTGAAATTTTCTATAAATAATTAGTTTAGGTTAACTTATTTTTTGTGAATTTTAGGATTAGTACTCAAAAACTCAAAATAACCCTAAACTAGAATTTATTTTCTTGCACTTGAAAATTTAAGATAGCTAAACTTAATGAACTTAGGAAAATTAACAATTTTAGCTTCTCTGAGAGTTCCATACCTGGTCTCACTAAAAGTAAGATTACCCTGCACCCCCTCACACTTAGGAGGTAATTTTCATAGGAATCTTTAAGAGTATTCAAGTTTTTGGCACCGTTATTGAGGAAGCCAAATTATTCATGTTCTAGGAATCTAAGTTTTAGTTCTTCTTGTTTCTATTTAAAATATATATATATATATATAATTTTTTTCCTCTCTGTATGAGCAATCGAATTTGAGGGGAATCAGGTAGACTTCATCGCTCTAACAACCTAAACCCATACTTTGAACCTTCTGATCCTTTCACTGAAATGGCTAAGCTTTCAGTAGGAGGTGTAGACCAGTTACCAGGTCGTAATGGCTAACCTCAGGTACCTCCTGCAAGGTCAATGAGGGATTATCACCAGTGAGATAGGCACACACCTGAGTCCTGTATAGTATGGCTTGAGAATCAGAGACCCTTCAATTTCAAACCTAGGATGATTAAACTTCTTCCAGCCTTCTATGGTATGAAATCTGAAAACCCGTACGACCAGTTAACTCGTTTTAGCATCTGTGTGACCTTCAGGGACCAAAATTATCCCATTGATTTAGTCTTCCTTAAACTTTTTCTTTTCTTTCTAAAGGACAAAGCTACTAAGAGGTTTAGCTTCTTATAACCTAATTCCATTCAATCAAGGATAAATTGTAAGCAAAATTCTTAAAGAAACTCTTTCCACCTAATAGGATTGTTGCTATTTAGCATCAAATTTTGAATTTTTCTTCCCAACCAACCAAAACTTTCTACCAATGTTGGGAAAGGTTTAAAACCCTATTACATTCCTATTCCCACCATGGATTTGAGACATGGCATCATGCGAGCATCTTCTTTGGATCTTTGACACCACAGCTCAAACAATTTATAGAGACCATGCGTAATGGACAATTCTATGATAAGACTCCTGAACAAGCATATGATTTTTTTTGAAGCAAATAGAACCCACTAGCAGTACACCTAAGGGCGTACACCAGTTAAGTGAAGATGATAGTCTTAAGGCTAAGATCACGACCTTAACTAGAAAAATTGAGACTTTAAATATCAAGAAGGAGGCACCAGTGGTCCACGAGCCATTAGTAAATGTCTATTGCTTAGTGTATGATAGCGAGTCACATAAGATTGATAACTATCCTACCATACCTATTTAGCAAGAGACGTTACAAACCCAACAAAACCATAAACTTTTAGTTAACCTCACAAACCAATGACACCCACCATATGAGGGGCCTAATCAAGGAGGAAATCCCTTTTCTGAAACATATAATCCTGGCTGAAGGAACCACCCTAATTTTGAGTGGAGAAATGAAAGAGCACCCATGCTTTAGTAATTTCATGCCGTTTCACCTTTACCGATGCCTCAAGTTCCTATGCACAACCTAGGACCGTCTCAGAATGTGGGACCATCACAGAATACTTATATACTTCCAAATAGAAGACCTACCAAAGAGATACTTTAGTAGTTTATGAGTACAGAATCTCAATTGTGGGCTCGAAATAATAGGAATTAGGATGATATAAAGAGTCAATTGACACACTTAACCCAAATGTATGAACTCAGCCTAAAGGTAATTTTCCAGCTCAACCACAAGCTAATCCAACGACCCAAGTAAACTAGGCTAAGGGATCTTCCATGGCACCCAACAATGTTGAATAAGTGCAAGCGATCACGACACTTAAGAATAGTAAAGATATAAATAAAACCATTTATCCTAGGATGGCTGAGCCAAGGAAAGAATTGGAATCTAAGTGGAGAATGAAATATAACACGAAGGAGATGAATAGAATTCTTCAACGGAAACTAAAAATGAAGGTAAAAAGAAAGCCAAAAAAAAAAAAAAAAAGAGTGAAAAATTAATAAAGTCGAGCGACGAACACACGTTAGTAACTTCAACGAGGGAGTATACCCCTCAGAGATTCATTAAGAGTAACAAAATGAGCTTAGTATGCAGAGATACTAGAGGTTTTCACACAAGTAGAAATCAATATACCGCTATTAGATGTCTTTAATCAAATCTCATGCTATGCAAAGTTTTTGAAAGATCTCTATACGGTTAAAAAAGGATTACACGTCAAATAAATGGCATTCTTAACAGGGCAAGTGAGTGCTATACTTCAAAGTCGTGTACCTCCCAAATATAAGGACCCTGGATGTCCTATAACTTCATTCCTATAACTTCGTGCTACATTGAGGAGTGTCGTATAGATAACATACTACTTGATCTGAGGGCAAGTGTAAATTTACTACCCTATACCATTTATAAACAACTGGGCTTAGGAGAGTTAAAGCCCACTAAAATTACACTATAACTTACAGACAGATCAGTTAAGATACCATGAGAAATAGTGGAGGATGTATTGGTTTGGGTGGAAAACTTTTGCTTTCCAGTGGATTTCATAATACTTGCTACACAACCTCTGACCAATTTATCTGCACCAAATCAGACTCCAATCATTTAGGTAGACCATTCCTAGCTACATCAAATGCCCTTATCAATTGTAAGACAGGCTCACTTAAAATGACCTTTGGTACTTTAACATTTGAAACAAGCATTTTCAATGTTTGCAAACAACTACAAGACGAGTCTAGAATCCAAGAAGTGGATATGGTTGAGACTATAGTCCAGGATTACGTAGACCATGAGTTTATTGAAGATCCTTTAGAAAGAGAAATTTGCTTTAGTGAAGGACTCACGAAAGAATCCAGTGTGACGGATACATCTCTTAATTCTTTTCAATTGCTTGAAATATGCTCTATCATGGTAGTAGGCAGTTGGATATAGGTATTTAAGAAACTTGAACCATTTGAGAAGAGAGCAGAATCTTTTAAAGTAAAAGCACCAACTCCCGAAAGAAAACCACTACTTGTACACCTAAAATATGCTTTCTTAGGTGAGACAAAAATTTATCCCATGGTAATTTCTATAGAACTTTCACCCATGCAAGAAACCCAGCTAATAGAGTTGCTCTAAAAACATAGAAGTACGTTGGATGGTCTGTGGCTAACTTAATAGGAATCAGCCCCTTAATTTGTACACATCATATATATTTGGAGTATGATGCTAAACCAGTTTGCCTAATCTAAAGGCATTTCAATCCAAATAAAAAAGAAGTGGTAAGAGCTAAAGTACTCAAATTGTTGGATGTAGGAATCATATATCCTATATCTTATTCTAAATGGGTAAGCCTTGCATAAATCGTGCACAAGAAGTCATATGTGACAATTGTGAGAAATAAGAATAATGAATTAGTGCTCACTTGAGTCCAGACAGGATGGAGAGTGTGTATTGATTATCAGAAACTCAATGTTATCAAGCGCAAAGACCATTTTCCATTACCTTTTTTGCTCCAAGTACTTGAGAGAGTAGCTGGACATGTGTTTTATTGGTTCCTAGATGATTATTCAGAATAAAATCAAATTAAAGTTTCATTAGAGGACTAAGATAAGACAAACTTCACATGTCCCTTTGGTACCTTTGCATATAAAAGAATGCCATTTGGTCTTTGTAATGCTCCAGCTATCTTTCAAAGATGCATGGTAAGCATTTTTAGTGAAATGGTAAAGGACATCGTAGAAGTTTTCATGGATGACTTTTCAGTCTACGGCGATTCTTATGAAGAATGCTTAGGAAATCTAGATAGAGTTCTAACTAGGTGTGAAGAACGAAACCTCATACTAAGTTGGGAAAAATACCATTTCATGGTAGGACGTGGGATTATTCTTAGTCATATTATCTTTGAAGAAGGCATACAGGTGGATCAAGGAAAGGTAGATTTGATTCAGAAGCTTCCAACCCCAAGAAATGTCGAGGATATATGTTCATTTTTGGCACAAGCTGGTTTTTACCGACGGCTTATACTTTCATTTAGCTCTCTGTCCAAATCCTTATGTCACTTATCAACACAAGGTATACTTTTGAATGGATTTTTCAATGTTAAGAGGCATTTGAGAAAAAAACTGTCTAACTATAGCTCCCATTTTATAATCCCTTAACTGGTCCTTGCCATTGAGCATATGTGGAATACAAGTGATCAAGCCATTGGTGCTTTGTCAGGACAAAGAAAAGGATAAAAAGGTGCATGTAATTTATTACACAAGTAAGACTCTTAACAATGCACAAAAGAACTATTCTACTACGGAAAATGAACTTCTAGCGTTGGTTTTCATACCTAACAAGTTTTGATCTTTTCTACTCAGTTAATAGTTACCATCTATACTGATCACTTAACTCTTACAATTGTTAACCAAGAAAGATGTTAAACCACGCTTAATCCTTAGATTTT
This sequence comes from Sideroxylon spinosum, assembly GCA_003260245.2. Classification (NCBI taxonomy): domain Eukaryota; kingdom Viridiplantae; phylum Streptophyta; class Magnoliopsida; order Ericales; family Sapotaceae; genus Sideroxylon; species Sideroxylon spinosum. The sequence goes on along the minus strand of QLOD02000016.1, from coordinate 22,300,960 downwards.
ACTCTTATAAGAGTTTGACTTAGTTATAAAGGACAAGAAGGGAGTAGAAAATGTCATTACCGATTACTTGTCTTGTCCTCCAGAAGAACTCCGTATGAATGAAGATGTCAAAATCAATGATGGGTTCCCTGACGAGTGACTTTTTGGTGTGTCAACAATATTTTTCACCACACCCTATGATATACAGATATTGCTAACTATTTAGTGACCGGGAGAATTCCAAATGAATAAAGCACAAAGGACAAGAAGAAATTCTTTTGGAATGTCCGAGTATTTTTCTGGGATGATCCATATCTATTTAAGTATTATCTTGATCACGTCATTAGAAGATGTATTCTTGATTAGGATATTCCTGGCATCTTAGAATTCTACCACTCAGAAGCATGTGGTGGTCACTTTTCTGCCATTAAAACATCTTCCAAAATCCTACAATGTGGTTTCTACTAGCCCATCCTTTGTAAGGATGTTCAGAACTTCTGTATCTTAGGCAGTCGACGCCAAAGATTAGGGAGTTTAACAAAACGAAATATGATGCCATTTTCTCCTATTCTTATTCTGGAGGTTTTCGATTGTCGGGGTATTGACTTCATGGGACCATTCCTTATCTCGTTTGGTTATGAATACATCCTTGGGGGGTAGATTATGTAATTAAATGGGTTGAAGCCATAGCTTCAAGAATGAACGATCATAAGTTAGTACTAAAATTCTTACACGAAAACATCTTTTCACAGTTTAGAGTTCCTAGAGCAATCATTAATGATAGGTAAACACTTCTAGAACAGACCAGTCAGAATTCTTATGCTAAAGTATGGAGCGGTTCATAAAGTAGGCACTTCTTACCACCCTCAGATAAGTGGTCAAGTAGTGCTTGCTAATCGTGAAATTAAACAAATACTAGAAAAGACAGTTAATCCTAATCGTAAGGACTGGTCATTACGATTGATTCACTCCTTATAAGCAATCATATCACATATAAAATGATATTAGGGATGTCACCGTATAGACTTGTTTATAGAACATCGTGTCATCTGCCTGTTGAGCTAGAACATTAAGTTTATTAAGCTAAACACCTTAATGCTAGAATGGACGAAGCAGGACTCCATCGTAAACTCCAACTGGTACAAATGGATGAACTTCAAAACGATGCATATGAGAATGCAATGATCTCAAAGGAAAAGATGAAAGCCCTTCGTAATAAGCATATAGCTAGAAGAGCTTTTCATAAAGGTTAAAAAAATTTACTTTATCGATCACGACTTCATCTTTTCCTAGGAATGTTACAATATAAGTGGTAGGACCATTCATTGTAATGAAAGTGTCTGACCATGGAGCTATTGAGATTGAGAACTCGAAAAATGAGAATCGGTTCAAGTCAATGTACATCGTCTTAGGCTATACCTTGAGAGTTTCACAGCCATGATCAAAATGTGGGATTTTAAAGATCCTCCACCTTTTGAGTGAATTCCAGAAACACTTCTTTAATGCTGTCTATTAGTTGGTATTAGTTTTCATTTAAAAAAAAATTTATTCTCCCCGTCTAAATGCCATCAGGCCGTCCGAACGCCATTAGCCAGTTAAAAAGTTTGGAGCAAAAACTTCCTTCTTACTGTCTACACGCCCCCTTACTATCCGGATGCCATTGGGCAGTAGCCAAACAAGGAAAATCAGCTTAAAATATTTCCTCTTGCCATTCGGATGCCATAGCCGTCTAGAAGGCATGCACCTACGAGTGATTAAAACCTATTTTCTCTCATTCATTTCATGCAAAACCCTTTTCAAATCTATTCCAACTCTTCTCCGTCTATTAACCACAATCCCCGCGCAAGTTTAAGAACAAATTCAAGATGGTTTGGAGCTTTAATCTTGTTCTTTATCGCTTGCTTCACCAAACATTGGTAAGCTCCCAACCCTAGTCTTTTCTTTTCATAGAAATGGAAAATTCATTTCATTACATTAGCTTGAATGATTTACAATCAAACTATATGCTGAATACGGATTTCTTTGGACTTCTATGAAAGTTTTGTGAAGTTATATTTCAAAGTTACAATTACTCTGCCATACCTATAGGATTTTTCGCACCACTTGCATCCATGTCTGCGTGAAACCGGTTTTTCAAGCAAAAGAATTGCCTAAATTAACTTTGAACCTAAATGTTTTCTAGCAAATTCTATTTCACATGTTCAAATTTTAAAATTTTTTCCAAATTTGGCAATTGTTAAAGAACTATTGAAAGATGAATACTGATATCAACAACTTTGGTTCAATGTGAAGTGTCATGTTAAAAATTTCAGAAATTGACTTATGTTAATGAATTTCTATTTTTAACTTTTCAAAGTTAGGCACTTAAATTCTTTTCAAACCGTTAAATGTTATTGCATCTTAAAAAAAATTGTGGAGCCAAAGTTCCAATTCAACATGGTTGCTTGTAAATTTCTTAAACAATTAAGGCATTACCGCAGACCCACCTAGGTGAAACCCATTTCATGAATTGTCACTTGAACAAGCTGTAATTAGGTAATTGCTTGTAACTTAGGCCACCATTTGTGTTGGGTGGACTTAGGATCCTTTACACTACCTAATTATGGAAGTTTATGCTTGCTTATCTTTTAATTTGATATCGTTATTGAAATTGTAGAGAATGGGGCCTAAGCAACTACCAGCTTGTTGAAACGTTCCCCGCATTGATTATGATGACCATAGGTTCACCTGTAAAAAAAATAAGACCAACTATAGGAAGTTTTGGGAGCCGTAGTCCTCGAGCGGTATTGGAATATAGAAGAGTTTGCGGGTGAGGAATTTGGGTGGTTTCAAAACTTTCATGTAATGGGGTGGATTCAATATGCCTATTTCCAACTGACCTACATCCCTGAGGTAGTTAGGGAGTTTTATGTGAATATGGTTAAATAAAACAGAGATTAGGAAGATGAGGGAAATATGGTACAAATGTATGTGAGAGGGGTTGATGTTGTATCACTCCAGATCATTTTGTTAGGATTTTGAACTTTTCTATCCTAATATGCTTGATTTTCCAGATGCCCCTGGTGAGACACCATCCATGGAGACAATTGCATAGGAAATCCTCTTAGAAGGAAGATTGTTGCCAAATGAGGGTCAAGTGAAGGTGGTTGAGCTAAAGAACAAGTATTAGCCCATCCTTATGTTTAGTTGCTCAAACCTATTGCCACTAGGATGTACATTTAAGTGTGAGGACCGTCTGGCTCAGTTTATCCATGCCTTTGGCATAGGGAAGACCAAAGATTTACCACTCTACCTCTAAGAATACCTTAAGGACTTTCAAGATCATCCTAGGAGACAAGGAAGCATTCCATCTGTTGGGTTTCTAACCGAGATGTTTAAGAGCTACAATTTTGACTTAGCAGACTTCCAGCCACTTCCAGCCCTAGGAGCACTTAACTACCAAGCCTTTATTAAGGCTTGAATTCCTTCAAAAAGAGGTAGGAGGAGACCAGCTACAGTCCCACAACCAGAAGTTCAGGTTGCCTCTCAGGTGGAAGCCCCGAAATAGGAAGAAGTGGAGGATGTTAACAACCAACACCTGGCCAAGCTAATCAGACATCATAGTAAACACCTAAACAAATTGGAGGCCGTCAGAAATGAAAACAACTGGCTACTGCAGAGTTTATATGACCATCACTTTGGTGTTGGAGCTCATTTTCTACCACTACCTCGGTAGCTATATCTTAGCTTTTGTTTTTGTATTTACACGAGAGTTTAGTGAAAGTGATTAATGTTTCTATCTTATACTCCTAAACTCTTTATTTTACTGAAACTTCGACATGTCTTAAGTATCCCTATCGTTTTGGAACTTAACACTCATTTTGCATATTTTTGGGCTGATTATATGCTTCTTTTTCTTCTCCCTTTTGAGTATTTCTATTATATTTTATAGTTCAGTTTTTTTTTTTTATTGTTTAGTCATTTTCTTTTCATGTTTTCTCTTGGTTGGCACCATCATGATTCTTTTATCGTCTTAAAATTATTTTGAATTGGTTGCACACCACAGGTCACAAATGGATAACACATCTAACCAAAGTGTCAAAAAGAAAGAAAGTGAGAATCTTAAGACTAAATCTAATGAGTCCAACGAATCTGATAGTTCCAAATTAGGTTTAGATGAGTGGTCTAACTATGAATATGAGGAGAGTAACTCTTTACCCTTACCACTTTACCATCCCCCATTTTAAACATTATCACCTCATCGATTCTATGAGGTAGGATGGTAGAGTAAAGCTAATCTAGAATTAGTATTTAGAATGGATTAGGCAGAAATACATATAATTAATGAATGGCCTGATGCTCCTAACCCATCCACGAACGAAGACACAAACTCAGCCTATCAAGAATAATTTTATTCTAACCTTGACGGGTATGGTGAGTATGATGAATATGCCGATATGCCACCGCTTGAGGATATATTTAGTCAGAAGACAAACACAGATATAGCTGAAGGTGCCGTCTCATTGGTTTCCAACTATAACACATCAAACTCTTCTGCTAACCCATTGATTGTGCCATTTCCTTGTCTTGATGACTCTTACATCAACTTGAGGTAATATTTACCCATTTTTCTATTTTTTGTTCTTCCATCCATACTACCACATGCTCATACATTAAGTTGGGCGAAGCACTTCATCATATTTGTATGCTCATTCTCCCTCTCATCCAAACTTTAGAGACACATGTTTTATTATATTTTTGTGCACACGTTGGGATAATGTGATAATAAGTTGGGGGGTAGAAGCATATACGTACATAAATTTAACGTTTAGAGCTTAATTTTGGGTGAGATTAATAAGAAAAATTCAGTTTTGACTAGAATTGACCCGAATTGACCAGAATTTTTGATTGAAACCCAACTTAACTAAAAATAAAACTTAACATGTATGAATAGTAACTAGTTTAAGAGAGAATATTGATTACAAAAAAGAATAAATGGATTTTTTCAATTTTAGGCAAGCGATAAAATTCAAAATGAGCATAAACCCTTTCCTAGGACATAGATTGCTTACCAACCAAAGTGTAAGAATGAAGATGTGTTGAGAAGTAGAATCTATAAGATCTAATTTAACCAAATATGCCAAGACATAGGTGAAGACTTAAAACCCTTTATTTTGTGAGCTTTTGAGCTTGATCTTTTGTTCTTGAGGATTTTGTACTTAATGTTCTATATGATTTCTTTCCTTCCACATTTCTTAAATAGCTTCATCATATTACTTTGCTTTAGTATTAAATGCATAAAACACTAGTTTTGATTTACGTGTATGGATCAATGTCTCTAACAAAGTGTTAGTAACCTAGAGAGTGATATTAGGCCATCTTTCTTACACTTGGAAGCCTATAACCTTTGCTTTGGCTACACTACACTTGGAGCCACTTTGAAGCCTTTGAAAAAAATAATATATGAAGTTTCTTGTTTTAGCCGATTTATAACCCTTTTTAGCCTTAGATATATAGCTGATCCAACCCTTATATGTCATAGGATACATGTGCAAAAATTGTAATAAGGTGTATAAAGGAAGAGTTGGTAATTGAAAAATTATGGTGGAACAAAAAGAAAACATTTAAAAAAAAAACACACAAAATATGGGACATAGCATCTCATGAGTTCATTATTATCAGTCCCATTGAAGAAAAAAACAATTAAGCTTCAATATTTGGCATTCAACGAGTTGAAAGAAGAAAGCTAAGGAATACTTCATGGCACTATCATCTTAACCCTTAGACATGCACTTCGATTTTTCCTATTCTTCGTTTGTCTAACTAATACCCCATGGCCAAGTTACAACCTAGTAAGGACCTAATGGATTTTAGGTGAAAGACACTTGGGAAGGGTATTGATCTATTTCATGTGATTAATAGTAGTTATCTTTATGCATCGACACATTCCACTCATGAAGCTATGTAACATTTTGAATATTAGTTCTTTCAGTCACTTCTTGATTTGGGTTCATTGCAATTATTTGATATTATACTCCGACATGAGCCATGAAAGTAACCCACTTCGAGTGATTTCATTTGTGAGTGAATAACTTGTCAGATATGGAGTCAAAGCCATTGTATTTGTGTGATATTTGGCAATTAGATTAACTAGGTAATATGAGTTGATGCATTTAAGTTTAAACACTTGAAATTGGTTAAGATTGACATGTCATGTACTAGGTTTATTCAATTTTTGGGTGATATCACTTACTTGCTACTAAATTTAATCCACCATATTCTTCTCGCTAATTGATATTTGAAGTAGAACTAGTTAAGGGACATGTGGGGTAGTGTTATATAGGATAATGCGTCTAGTTGGAACATTTTATTGTTAGAGACTAGCAACACTTAAGTTGAGGAGTGTGATTACACTAGAAAAGTGTAATTATTAACCTTTAATTTAGTCAAAAAACATGTAATTATCAACCAACTAAGAAATATTTTATTCATTTTCTAAAATACTAATGGTTTGTGTTTTCTAAATGCAGAATGACGATGAAAAATAGCAAAAATAATGAAGATGGAACAGATGCAAGTGAAGCAAGGGATGAAATTATCGTCATCACACAAGTTCAGACAATCAAAGACTCAATCTAGATAGTAACGAAGCAAGTGTAGAAGAAAATGAAGAAAATACCAAGAAGATAACTTTTTGTTCTTTTGGTTCGGATAAGAAATTACGTTCCGAACACTGATTTTTTACATATAGAAAATTTTTAGTCGAGGTTTTGTAAATTTCTTCTTACCATCCGGATGCCACTTTTTCAGTCCAGATGGCACGGTCCAATAATTTTCCTAAGGTTTCTATTTTGCATTCTAGGGTTTAAAGCCTATAAATAGGCTACCATATTCAGACTTTTACATCTTCTTCTTTAGCCATTTCGGGGTTTCTTTAAGGTTAGTTTAGTTTCATTCTAAAAAGTTTTTTATTTTTTTGGAAGCTACATTAGATTATTGCATCATTTTTGTTTGTATTCAATAGATTAATAAACAGTTCACGTTTTAAAATTTTTCACAATACATTCTTTCTCTTATTCTTTGTTCATTTCTTTTATTGCTTTGGTGTACGTTTGATGATGTTAGGCTAGAATCTTAAAGGTTGATTATTACAGGAGGATTGGATGCCACGAAAACCTTACATGCAAGGTTAAACTTGCATGTTGAGGTTTGTATTTTCTAAGTTATTTTCTTTTGATTCAAAAACCTTCAAACACATATAACATTGACCATATTTTCCTAAAATCACTAGTAATGTTATGTGATAAAAATAGCTTTACATTTTTTAAATCATTTGAAATAGATTTAGACCAAAGATGTTTTAATGTAATAATTTCCAGTTTTTCTTTCCTTTACGTGTTTCCAGTTTATTTTTCCTAAACAAGAATTTTGAACTTAGTATAAATATGGCATGCGATCTAAAAATAATCAATCTACCCCTGGATTTGTAGACTAGTTCAAGTATTTCTCATTTATTTGAAAACCTTAGAATTTTATATTGTTCTTTGATTTAATTTGCTTTGCAATTAATTAGTTCACTTTTTGAAATAGATTTAATTTGCTTACGTGATTTCATTTAATTTAGATAATTGAAATTTTCCGTAAAATTATTAGTTTAGGTTAACTTTTATTTTGCGAATTTTAGGATTTTAGGACTTGCACAGGATAACCATACTTTTTCTAACAGTATGGTTCAGAGTGATTAATGCTCCCACAATGATCACATTTCTTGGCGCTACATCTAGTGCTTTAAGATCCACCACAAAAACTACCACAAGAACCACAAGATCCATCATAAGAACCACAGCCTCCAAAACCATTAATGAGAGCAATGAAATCAGAATCACTAGTTGAGGAGGTGGGTTGAGAGTGATGACCTAAGGAAAAATGCTGAAAATGAGAAGTAAGCATTAACCATGTTAGGTATAGTCTCTCTCGCCAAAAGTTGGTCCTAATAACCACAGAGAATATCATTGAGGCCAGCAAGAGTAAGAATGTCATGAACTCATCCCATTGTCGAATCATTTCAACTTTAGGTTTTGGAAAGGGATAAAATTGTAGAAGATGGTCGCCTAAAACTTTAAGATTGCTGTAATGTTCAAATAATGGTTGAGCACCTTAGGAAAAAGTGAAAAGCTTCTCATATGCCTCAAAAATCTCCAAAATATTACTCTTATGAGAAGATTCTACTAGTGAATTCCATATGGCTTTAGCAAAGCTAAAAAATGGAACTGTGAGAAAAATCAAAGGTTTCAGCTTATGCCAGATCCAACCCATAATTACAACATCCGAAGCCCTCTATTGTAAAAACAAAGGAGACCGTGAATCTGGTGGAGGAGCTATAACATATTTCTCCAATTGATAACTAATCTAGAAGACCTAAACAATATGAGACCATGTCAAATAATTTGTACCATTTAGCTTTTCATAAGAGATGCACTTAGGAAGATTGTCAATTGATACAATAAGCTTAATTGGAGAAACCTAACACCAGGAGTCTTACTCTCATTGGAATTAGAAGCCATTGTAATAATACTCCACCACACAAGTTATGTGAGATATTTTTAGAAGCAGAAACAAAAATCAATGATAATCAACCAAGGAGCAAGCAATGATGAACCCAAGCAACAAATGATCACGACTAGGCTTCTCGATGATGGGGACGATTGCAATGATCGAGAATTGAGCAAACAATCACGACTGAGGTTCATGATAAAGATGAAGACACGATCAGCTGTGTTGAGAAATATTAGTAAGGGCTCGGCGACGAAAAGTTCATATAGCGACAAGGAATATTAATGAGGAACAATTAACAAGAGTAAGGAGATTTTTGATCAAAGTACGATGAGCAACAATCAAGAACAATTAGACAACGTTGACAATCAACATCGAGCGAGAAGATCTGAGGTCGTTTACATCATCCGACCATGTCGAGGTTCACTAACTAGCAGCTTATAAAGGCGATAAATAACTACAACTGATAAAGGTTTCCTGATGAAGGACAACTCTAACGAAAGATAACGCTGAAGGTTAGGTTTTATTTTTTTTAATCTACTAGAAAAAAAAAAAAAAAACTAAGTTAGCTCAAATACCAAATTGAAAGAAATAACGAACGAATTGAAAAAAGTTAAAAATTCTTATCTCCCTTAGATTTTATTTATATTTATAGGTTACATTATATTTAGACCTGGGGATTATTTGGGTTTAATTCTGTGGCCATAGACTAACTTTGTAGAGTACTTGATCCACAGTATGATATTTATATATAAAGACATATATATACTGAGATGTGTTTGAGATGATGAATACTGTTTTAGTATAAGATTATTGGATCATGGCTAAGTAGCTGTTTAATTTGGAACAGTATGATGAATGTGAACATGGTGATATTGTTGTGAAATTGTTAAGATTACTTAATTGATGTTGATCAAGTGTTGTTTGTTTGTGTGATTAAGAAATATATTCTTATATACTTATTAATGAGCGCACGTGATTCAGTGCTCACTATCCTATAGTTGATCTTACAGGGGGAAATGTTTAAGATGGACGTGTGGGAAAAGTAGCTGGTCATGATATGTTTTATTTTCATTTCATGTAATTTTGCTTTGGATATTAATTTTTGGGCCCAGTTTAAGACATATAGTTTTGTAGCTCTTTTGTGACACATATTAGACCATTAGATATTCTAATGTTGAATATTATTGTTATTTATTGCTTTCGCTCTGATTGGTACTGATGTATGGTTATTTATGGGTTTGTCCCCATGTCTCCCAATTGTGGATTTTGAGGTGTAACACGGATTAATATGATGAAGATTTATTAATTGTTTTTCTACCATTCAAGCTTTGAGGCAATACTTTCCCTAGTCTCTTAATCCACAAAAGAAAAAAAAAAGAAAAAAGAAAAAAGAAAAAAGAGTTTATGCAAAATTAAATCTTTAAGATTTGCATGTGGGTGGCTGACTAATTAATATAGTACATTTGGACTATCAAATTTGGCCAAAAATTTTGAACTTTCTCTAAAAATATTCAACTTTTTTCAGTTTTCTCTATACAAAAAACCTATAACATTTTCAATTTTTACAAAGTTTTTTCAACATTTACTAATTTGTTTTACACTTTTCGAACAATATATTAAACATTTTGAATATTTCATCCTTTGTTTATTTAGATGATTGTTGAGTGTTTGAGGACCGAGCATCATTTTTGCACCTAAATTTTTCTACACATATAGTAGAAATTTAAATAAGCTTTTCTTTCATGCATGCAAATTTCAGGAGGAGATTAAAAGAGTATGCAAAACATATTGTGGAAATTTAAATAGCAAAACATATGGTAGAAATTTAAATAGACTCAATCTATAGAATTTACTCACGATACTTAACTTGTTCTAGATAGTGCATTGCCCTTGTGTACAATGCACTACGCAATACTTGCAACATCAAATTTAGATATGCATCACACTTGTTGTGTAAAATTATGTTTGCTAATAAAATTATTATTTCTACATAGATTAAGAAGTACACGAGTAGGTTTAAGAGAGAGTTGTCACATTTTCAAGAACTGACTCATTTTTTTTTTTGGAGCACTTCAACTGCTGGATCATTTGCCCACACTTCCATAAAGTTGTCCTTATCCATTAATAGTAAATGAAAGCCCTACAATTAAGCGTAAATTTGTGGATACACCTACTAAGAACGATTCTGAAAATAATAGTTCTAATTATGAGATGAAGAGTGTGTTTTTAAAGTGAACATTATTATTAGCAAAATATGTGTTTTCGAAGTGAACATTAGTATTACTACAATTACAATTGATGATGTAATATACTGTATATTGTTTTTGGTGTTTGTAACATATCTATTATACAAATCAGCTCAAATGATTTGACATTTATATATGAAATGAACGGTTGAGATTGGTTCTTTTTAAATGAACGACTGAGAGAGAAGGGTTGGGTGTGGGTGTGGGTCCCACGTGCCTCTGGGCACGGACCACACCTAGTTGTTTTATAATTCATAAATTTTTTTTATCATTTTCATTCACATTTATATTTATTTATTTTTAAAAAAACAGAACAGAAAATTACGGAACATGTTTTTTTTATTATTTTTTCAAATGAAAATTGAATAATAAAAACTGGAGAATGAGAATTGAATATTAAAACTGAAAACTGCAAGAACTGAATAAGAAAATTGAAAACTAAAAATTTATCAAACGGCCCTAAAATATAACCAAATGAAGCCTCACCCTACTTTAATTCGATTGATATTATTATTTAAATAATTTTGACTAGATTTGAAAAGAAATGTGTACATATACAGATCATTTGGAAATTGCAGGAAAAGCCCTGCGGCTGTGCAATTTCCTTCCGAACAACCAGTTTGTACGAGCGAGATCTTCCAAAAGCTCTTCATTTGAAATCCTCAAAACCCTTGCCTTTGCCTAGTACAAACAAACTAGAAAGATTCAAACAGATCTGGCTCTGTAATGCGATAACTCTTTCTACAAAGCACAGACATGAACTTGCCAAAACCCAATACCAGATTCATCCTTTTCACTCTAATCTTCGTCCTATTGCTGACTCTTTTTGTCTCTGTGTTGCCTTCTGGGGCTACCACAGTTGACAATGAAGACAAAGACTTGGAGGGTATTGAAGAATTGATAGCTTTAGATGAAGAGGCAGAAACGAAGCAAGAAGAAGAAGGCACTCATGCGAAACAATCAGAGGCTGAGGTTTTGAGCAAGGCCCAGAGAATAGTGATTGAGCTCAATAGCGATAACACCCAGAGGGTGATTGACGAGAATGAGTTGGTTCTGATTCTGGGTTATGTACCCTGGTGCGCCAGGAGTGCTGAGCTAATGCCTCATTTTGCTCAGGCTGCCACGGCTTTGAAGGAACTGGGGAGTCCCCTTTTGATGGCGAAGCTCGACGCCGAGAGGTACCCCAAGGCGGCCTCGGCCATTGGGATCAAGGGGTTTCCCACTCTGCTTCTCTTCGTAAATGGAAGTTCTCAAGCTTACTCTGGTGGATTTACCTCGTAAGCACTTCTTTAACTGTCAAAATTCTCTCTCTCTCTCTCTCTCTCTCTCT
>QLOD02000016.1:22248661-22284454 GCA_003260245.2 Sideroxylon spinosum | reverse complement strand
AGGCACCAGTAGCTACTCTTTTAGTACCTTCTCTGATCCCAATATCAAAAATCAAAATCAAAATCAAAATCAAAATCGAACCCAATCTCAATTTCTTTAACGACAATATAATCATACAACAAGTTTTATATCTAAATTATGTTCATGTGTTCATCCTTTATTAATTAAGTCTTGTGAAATAATATTCTTTTGGGTCTAAGTTTCATGTTGCCCGATATATGAATGTGTTAAACATAATAATCAAGCTCAACAAGAAAACCACATATAAAACTACTCAAAATTTTCATTCTAGGAAGGTTTGCTTGAAGGCAGTTTGAGTGCCCCTCTGGAAGGTAGTTCGAGCCCCCAGCTTGCTGGAAAACCTACTCGAAGGCATTTCAAGCACCTAAACTTCTAAAAACAATTTTAATTAATATTTTAAAAAATTTTTAAAGGAAAATGAGGATCTCATAAACTCCCTGTAGGAATCTTGAAGGTTTAAAATACCAATTTAGAAAATTTTCGGTGAAGTTTTTAATTAAGAAATATCTTTGACTTGATGTCATGGATAGGTTTTATCAAATTTAAAACATGAACTTGCAATTTCATAATTAAACTGTGGATTCACTTTAGCAAAGTTAAGTACATCAGCATATAAAATGCACATAAAGTCATCTATAGGAGTTCAAATATAAATTTGCAATTTACAGTCGAAACATGAATTTATACACAAAAAAAAAAAAAAAAAAAAAAAAAAGAAAAAAAAAAAGAAAAAAAAAAATCCTAACTAATACATATTTATATTTCATCAACATGCTCTTACAACTTGCTCAAACTCATACCTTAGATTTACATACTATCAAAACATGAATTTACCTTAACAATTTCAATATACATATATATATATTCACAAGTATAAGATAGTGTCTTATAAGACCCTACCTACCTCGAATATACATGTTAGAAAAAGATGTATATAACGCCAAAGACTCCAAATCAAGTTGGCCCTCTCTCAACAAAGAATCTCCGGCAGTCTTTTCACCGAGCTCTCCTATGGTTCAGTTCCTCTCCCGATGATTTCTTCAATTACAAAACCCTCCACTCACTCTCTTAACTCACACAGAAGCAAAATGAAGTAGGAGAAAAGAGAGCGTATACTTTGATAACAGAGGATAATGAAAAAGCTAAGATTGAGGATGAGGAGGGTTTGTTTACACAACCCAAGAGTCTTTCCCCCTTTCATCCGATACATGCATCACTCAATTAATTTCCCATCAATTCCCTCCAAACTTCCCACAGAAGCTTCACCCATTAGCCAACCCTTGGTGTCCCCCACAATATTAAATCCTTGCCTCCCCTATCCACCAATAAGGAACCAACAATTTATAACCTACGCATAATACATGCTGGACATCCACACACTATATGCACATACACATATTTATTTACTTCATAAAATATAAGTTTTAAACAAAACCTCATGCTTTAAAATAATTTGAATAAGAATTATTATTTTAAACTCCAAAATAATAAAAACAGAAAATTTTGGGTTATTACATGGTGAACTTAGAAGTTAACTTGACTCAAACTCATGGCCTAAGTCATAGGTTGGGGTGCTTTTTCCAACTGAGCTGGCCACCTGGCTTACAACTCATGACATGTGTCTTTCCATTATTTGTTCCAGTCATTATGTGTCTCAAATGTTTCAGAGGAACATATTGTCATTTTCAAATATCAGTTGTAATCCAGGTGCACTATTTTCTTATGTGATATTTGTGTTTGTACATGTATCAGGGACCTGAGTATGAAGAATTTATAAAAGCAGCAGCTTCCGATAATGAAATACAATTCATTGAAACTAGCAGCACCAATGTTGCCAATGCTATGTTCCCCGACATCAAACCCAATAATCTTTTTCTTGGTCTTGTTAAAAGCGAGCCAGAAAGATACACTGCATTTGGTAAGTTTTTCTAGAATGGTCTTCCTGTAATCATATGTAATCTTTCATATTTTATCAATTCCAGTGGATTTTGTATTTCATTTTAAAGTGTCATGATCAACTCGTTGAAATACAATTTGTTGAAACTAGTGGCATCAATATCGCCAAATGTTCTGTTCCCAGATATCAACCCTAGTAATCTTTTACCGGTCCTTTTACAAGTGAGTTGGAAAGATGCACTGCATTTGGTATGTACATTTGTTTTTCTAGAATGACCATCCTGTAGCCGTATGTAATCTCTCTTATTTTCGTAATTCTCTGGGATATAGTAGTTCTATTCGAAGTGTGATCAAATTGTTGAAATACAATTCATTGAAACTAGCAGCGTTAATATCTTGCCAAATGTTTTGTGGCCATCTTGGAACCAAATGTAATATCTCACATTTTCTCAATTCCAAGGGATTTGTATTTTTTAAATTCTCTTGATCAACTTATTCAATATTCCAATTTTGTTGATTTCATTTTGTTTAAGGCAAACTTGATTACAAGTACCCAAGTATACAGTTTGCATTGTGCTTAAGGGTTGTCATTGCTCTTGGCAATTGCATGATGAAATGGTTCTGCTTACTTTTGCAGAAGGCACATTCAAAACGGAGAAAATATTGCAGTTTTTGGACTATAACAAGTTTCCATTAGTCACTACAGTGACTGAGTTAAATTCTGTCAGAGTTTATTCCAGCCCAATCAAACTTCAGGTTACTATTATTTCTGCACTTTTTTGAGTCCTATTTGTTTTTACCTCAAGTTATTAGAGATTTTTTTTTTTATTTTTCCCCTTCTTTTACAACAATGATCTAAGATACACTTAATTGTATAAATTGGAATTCACTCTGGCAATCAAATGAGCCGAGTCGAGCACTGTTCAAACTCATTCATTTAATAAAGACCCTAATGTTCAAACATAGCCCATTTAGTAAGTGAACGAGCCTAACTGAGCCCAAACGTTTTGGCGAGCCAAGCCTGAGTGATGGGGGATATAAATGTGGGATGTTTAGTAAATTACAATTAATGTAATTGGGATTTGGATTTTTAATGGATGAGATCCATTCCCGGGGACTAAGCTTTTTCTTACTAAGGGTATTTAATATGAGTTATTGGCCTTTTTGAGACTTTATCATATGTCCTTTCTATATTTGTTTCAAAATTGGTACTAGAGCAGAAGTTCTGAAACCCTATTCTCGTAGTCATTGATGGTTAATTAGTGAACATCAGAACCCTCCAACCCATATGGAACACCTACTAATATCAAGCACAATAGACATCAACAATCGTCCGCCCTTCCCCCGTCCGGCACCCCTCTCCCTGGGGAGGGGGGCGAGGTGTAAGGTCTATTCAACCTTTGAACACAATCTTCGATCACCATTGAAGCATCCTCAAACAATGATGATATACCCAATCCATCCACAAAAGCCTTCGATCACTAGTGGATAATCAAACCTTAACCATAAGTGTTCTCGTTGTTGACTTCACCATGGTTCTACATCATCTTTGTTATCTCCACAGAGTAACATCGTTGTCTTTGCTTCCCGTTGTCGATTGATCAACAAAGGAGCCAACAACAATCGTGGAGAGATCAATTGAATCCTCGTTTGTCTTAGAAGTCTTAGGGCCATGTGAAACTGAATTTGTTAGCCTTCAACGTTGGGCAATGACAACTTGTTTGTTAGCGACGACCCCTTTTTGACCATTGCCACCTTCCATCGAGCCCAGTCGTCTCGATTTCAGTGACTTTTACCATTCCAGCATGGTTGATCTTCTTTAGCGAAGCCCAGTTATTTCTAAGTATTTAAAACCCTCAACTTTTTAATATACATGGATTTATATATATAAATATATAGTCCTATTGTTTGGCGTAAAAAAAATTCAAATTTGTTAAAATTAAATAAATAAAAAGGAATTCCAGTTTTTTTTTTTTTTTTTTTTTTTTCAAAAAATCATTTTCTTTCTTAGCCACGAGTCGTTATAATTCTAAAACCCAATCCTATTGGATTTCATGTTTAGTATCTTATTCGAGGCATCGAGCTTATGTCTAATCGGTGACACCATAGATGCTCTTAGCTTATTGTGTTGGATGGATGCCATGAATGATTTTATTGATTATTATGGCTATTTGGATAATTAGTACATCAACCTAGCTGGAAGAAAACTCATGGGTTTTTTCAAGTCCTATTTGTCAGAAGTTTAGCGAGACCTAGAGTGGTTAGGTGAACTAGCTGTCACGTTATAGGCTGAGATTGGGCAACTATTGAGCAAGAAATTTGTTACTAGAAGTTTTAAAATGAGTTATTCTTATAATTGACTTCTTTGAAATAGGGTAACTCATTTGTTACCGATTATATCTCTCAATTCAAACCATTGGGAGACAGTTTGGTTTGAGAGATAAGTTTATGTGATCGACCTCTTCGTACTGGTTGACCCTTACTATCCAAAACAAGCTAGGTCCTGTATAGTCTTGTAACTACCAAACTGAGGTGTACCATGAGGCTTTGTAGATTGAAAGACAAAATGAGTTATGTTATTGTGGTCGAAAGTTGTCTAGAGTGGTGTCTTCCATCGAGTATTATTGTCTACTATCAAGCACAATTTGGCCTCACTCAATGATGAGATATACTAATATTATTGTAAGATTTTTAGCTAGAATAAAGCTCTGGGCTTAGGTCATGCGAGCCACCAAAAATTGATGTTTTCATGATTTCTCAACCTAGGTCTAAGCTTGGTATAGCCCACCCTAATAGTGGCATTGAATTGTGGTGCCTTGTGTTCTTGGAAATTATAAAATTTATTAGGTGCCACAAGTTGTTCATGATGCGGCCTCAACTAAGAATCAAATTGAGTCCGTATCCCCAAAGCAAGACAAGATTCTTTTGTCTTTGGTTTAGCCATTGATTCGTTTTTCCCATGTTGTGGATCAAACCTTTTGGTACAAGATTCTGCATTTCTTGTGCTTTCTTTCAATCTTGGAGAACTTACACCTTATGATTGCTGAACCTATGTCGATTTCTTTGTTCTTAAAGATCATCTATATTAAAAGCATAGGTTGTATTTGTCAAGTATTTCACTTTGAGAATTTGTCTCTAAGGATTTCTTACTGGCTACTGCTCTCGTACTCTTTAAGGCCATTGTCATGATGCTTGTTTCGCCTCCAATTTGGGGAATTTGTTGTATCCGATTTGACTTGCTCCTCGAATTTCATTTTTCTGCATATGGCAAGTTGGACTCTATTAAGATGCTCATCCTCATGAAATATAGGCCTTCTCGTTCTCTCTCATTCGTCATTAACGTTGACCACTCTTTATCACTGGTGGCTTTACACCCAATGCCATATTCTCAAATTTCCATATGGTATGAGTATTAACACAAATTTTAATGTGGAGCTTTTGTTACCCTGTCAAGGATCCTTGGAGTCTCCTCATTATACTGCAATCCCAATTCTTGTGCTAGTTCATACACCACTCCAGTCGCATGAAATGTTTCCAAAAGATGTTTAAGATGATATGGATCGCTAACACCTCTACTAGATTGATCCAAAATAGCACATTTACTTACTTGCAGAAGTCTAGTTTTTCAAAGCGGGGGGGAATGTTGGGGGGTGGTGAATGTGGGATGTTGAGTGAGTTACAACTAATATAACTTGGGATTTGGATTTTTGATTGATGAGATCAATTTCCCTTGAATAATATATATATGTAAGATCGTGTAATTGAGATGCATTTTTACACACAAGAACTTAGTGTGTGTGTGGATTTATATGCCTGAAGAAGGTGACAGCACATCTTATGTTGGTGACCATTCGGGTTACCAAGTGAAGATTCACTCTTTACAATTAGCATACATAAATACTATATTAACCTACTACATACACAAATATTACATTAACACTCCCCCTCAAGTTGGAGCATATATATCATATGTTCCAAACTTGTGGCAAATATATTTCACTCTAACTCCTTCTAAAGCTGTAGTAAATAAATCAGGTAATTGATCTTCAGATTTTACATGGCTTGTTTTGATGACATTCTGTAAAATCTTTCTTTGACAAAGTGACAATTGACTTTGATATATTTAGTTCGCTCATGAAACAACATGTTAGAGGCAACGTGGATAATAACTTGATTATTACAAATTAAGTCTCTGTCAACATATGAAATATCCAAATCAACTAACAAGAAGTATGTGCCATAGCCATATATTCTGACTTTACACTCGATCTTGCCACCACTATTTGTTTTTTACTTTTCCAATATATTAAATTTCCTTCCACAAATATACGGTACCCAATAGTTTATCGTCTATCTGATGGTGAGCCAGCCTAATCTGCATTTTTGTATAACCTTGAACAAGTGTATGACCATTATTTCGATACAACAAACCACATCTTGGTGCACCTTTTAGATATCTCAGAATACGAATAATTGCATCCCAATGACTAGACCGGGATGCGTCAAGGAATTGACTCACTATACTCATAGCAAATGAGATATCTAGTTGTGTGACAGTCAAATAATTAAGTTTCCCAACTATTATGCGTTATCGACCAGAATTATTCAATAATTCTCCCTTATCTGCCAGAAGTTTTGTATTGGGATCCATTTGAGTATCAATTGGTTTGTCTCATAACATGTCAGTTTCAGTCAGCAGATCAAGAACATATTTTTTCCGAGAAAGAGTAATACCCTTGTGTGATCTTGCAATGAACCCAAATCCCTGGTGTTGGAATCAGTTTGAAGAAATATTTTCAGATCATGAATTCCTAGTGTGTCATCACTTGTGATAAAAATATTGTCCACATAAACCATCAACCGTATCTTTCCTTAAGAGAAATGACAGTGGAAAACAGAATGACCAACACTGCAACATATCAATCCAAATTTGATTATGACGTCATTAAACATTCCCAACCATGCGCAAGAGGTTGTTTTAGATTATATAATGGCTATCAATTTCCAGACTAGTCTATACTTTTCCTAAGCAACAAAGCTAGGAGGTTGCTACATATGCACTTTTTTTGTAAGATCATCTAGGAAAGCATTCTTAACATCGAACTAATGAGGAGACTAGCGGAAAGTGACAGCAAGAGAAATGAGAAGACGAATTGATGTAATCTTAGCCACAGGAGAGTCGCTGAAAAATCAAGGCTATAGACTTGGGTGTATCCCTTGGCAACAAGCCTTGCTTTCAACCAATCAGTTGAACCATCAGGGTGAACTTTGACATTATATACCTATTGACAACCAACTGTTGAGTTGCCAGGAGGAAGAATGACCAAATCCCACGTGTCATTGGTTCGAAGGGTTGACATTTATTCTTCCATGGCATTATGTCACCTAGAATAACATAGTGCTTTAGACACAGAATTAGGAATAGAAGTAGTTGACAAAGAAGTAACAAGAGCATGATATGATGGAGACAACATTGTATAGGGAACAAAGTTAGAGATAGGATGGGAAGTACAAGCTCGTCTACCTTTTTGAAAAGCAACCGGAAGATCAAGATCACAAACCTTTGGCTCAGGAGCAGGATCTGAATACTGGATAAGAGAAGATGGAGTGCCTGAAGCATCAGAGAAAGACTCTGAAGCTGTCGGTCGTCTGGTATAAACCTACAGATAAGGACGAGAAAGACAAAAGGGAGAAATTATAGGTAAAGGGAGATTCTCATTTACAGTAGAGACGGAGGAATTATCAGGAAAGAAATGGGTATTCTCAAAGAATGAAATATCAGCACATAAAATATCGATGGAGAGAAGGACTGTAACATCGATATCCTTTTTGTACTCGGGAATATCCCGAAAGGATTCACTTAAGGGCACTAGGGTCAAGTTTATCAGTTCCACTTTCAAGCTGATGGATAAATGTAACACACCCAAAAATTCGTGGAGAAAGAGGAAACAACGATGTTTGGGGAAACAGCACAGAGTAGAGGGAATAACCCTTCAGAACAGAAGATGTTATTCTGTTGATTAAGTAACATGCTGTAAGGATAGCATCCTCCCAAAAAATCTTTGGAACTTTCATGTGAAACATTAAACAGTGAGCTATTTCAACCAAATGTAAATTTTTTTTTTCAGCAACTCCATTCTGTTGTGGGATGCAAGGACAAAAGGACTGATGAAGCATGCCAAATGATGTCATAAAATCAGTGAAAGGCTTGCCATTATCACTGCGAAGAATCTTAATGGACATATCAAACTGAATTTTTATTTCAACACAAAAAGATTGAAAGATAAACAACAACTCAGAACGTTCTTTCATTAAATAAACCCATGCAAGCTTTGAAAAATCAACAATAAAGGTAACAAAGTACTTAACCCAACTTTGACATAACTCGATTGGGTCCCCGTATATCAGAGTGAACTAAATGAAAAGGACTTAAGGACCTAGTATTAACTCTAATACCGAAGGAAGTACGATGATGTTTTCCTAACTGATAAGACTCGCAATTTAAGGACTGTAGTTGATTCAAACTTGGAATCATAAATATCAAGTGAGAGATGAAGCAGATGAAATAGCTAGATAGTAGAGTCCCTGAGCTTCATGCTCTTTTCCAATCCTCTTCCCAGTCCCTAAATTTTGAATAATCATAGATTCAAGAAAGAAAGTCATTGAGCAATTCAATTGCCTAGTGAGTTTAACGGCAGGTAGAAGATTGAAAGATAAGGATGGAACATATAACACTAAAGATAAGGACAAATTAGAGGATGGACAAATTTTACCGATACCCCTTACTATATTAGATAAACCATTAGTTGTAGTGACCGATCCTAAAATGTATTTGGGTTCTTCCTCTCAAGTGCAAGAGGATAGTCATAGTTTTAAACTCGGTGAGTCCGAGGTCGAATTCACAGGGAGCCTATGTTATTTAACTTTTTTTAGGTTTCGAATGGATGTGAGGGTGAATATAAAAGAGGATTGGTGTTTAGTTTCACTAAGTGTTAGAATTTAACAGAAATAAAACAATAAAAATAAGTAAAATTAAAACTAATGATTAAATTACCGTTACGAAATAATTTTAATAATTCAATTCAATTTCTATTTCTTTGTAATTCAGAATAAATTGAAAAAAATAATTTAATCTAATTAAATTACTACAATACTCAGAATCGATTAATGAAATCAATAAAGAAGAAGTTCTTGATTCAACTTGCAAGTCAGGGTAGTGCACTACTTTACTCTGGGATATTTACTTTCAAACTTGAAATTTTATTTTGTTTGAAAATTATTAAGAACATTTGAATCAAAAACCAGTGCCAGTGATTTCAAGCGAATATGGTTAAAGATTTTTGTTTTCAAAAGCTTTTCAGACAAACGAACTCAAAGTTTTACTCGAAACCTATTTACAATCTTGTTCAAAATTATGTAGAAAGTTAAAATCGAAAACCCATACTAGTGATTTCAAACGAATGTAGTTAAAGATTTCTGTTTTCGAATGTTTTCGACACAAGGTAAAATAGATTTAAAAATGGTAGATCTCTACGCATGTGCTTTCGAAACCCATGCAAAAGATCTACGTAGATCCCAGAGTATTTTCATGAACTTATCGTTCTTGATTCGTTGAATCAAGAACTAGGGTTTCTACGCTAACATTATTTTAAATGAAACGAAAGCAATAAAAATATAAATTATCATTCGATCTATTAATTGAAATCTAAAAATCATATATTAAAATACTTGAACGAAAGAAACTTACATCGAAATCAATTCTGAAAAATCGTAGGTAAAAAGAAGTGCAGCGAAGAACAAGAACACATCGTACGAATCCATAAAGCTTTCAAAATTAATCTAAAAACTCTCTTAAAATGTTCTCTCAAACAAAAATATGAAAAGAATGAAAGTGTGGAGCCTCTCCAAACAGCTGCTCAATGGGTATTTATAGTCCATGCACAAAACCCTAAAAAAATAACCAAAATCGTGAAACCTCGGGTGTCCCAGGTGTCCGGACATCCAGATGGGGTGTCCGGACGACAGTAGCTCCATGTTCCAATTTTTGTCTTCTGTGGTCCTGAGGGTGTCCGGACACCTTTGCATGCAAGTGTTCCCGATTTTTGTTACGATTTTGACCTTGAATACGATAGATTCAGGCTTCGGCTAAAACACAAAAATTGTATATCTTCAAGTCTTCTTTCCAATACAAGAAGAATCGTATCAATCGGAGTTGTGAGTGAAAAGTTATGGCCGGAAAACGGACAAAGTGTCTTGCTGGACACTTGCAGTGGTTTGCACATTTAAGCTCCAAATTCGTTTTTCTTGACTTGTTTTCCTTCCAAACTCCTACAAAACACACGAAAGCAATATAAATGCAAAATTATAATAAAAAAGGGAATTTTAATTGATAAAATGTTCAAAAGAAGAGTGTGAATTGATGTTAAGATCAACAATGATTGCGAGCAATCATGTAGTGACATTACAAATGGGAGAGTACTGAATATTAGAAAACAACGAAAGGGTACCAGATATATGGTTTGAAGCACCAAAATCAATAATCCAAGATATATGTGAAGAGGTAGATACACAAGTAGTAGGGTTACCTCGATGGGCTAAAGAAACTGTTGGAACAAATGTCTAATGAGCCGTTTGATACTGGAGAAATTTGACATATTCTTCTCCTGAAAGAGTCACAGTTGATGATTCACCTATACTAAGTTTATTTGAAAAGGCAGGAACATCAGATGAAGCTCCATGAACCATATGTGTTGGCTTCCCATGGAGGTCCCAACAATTTTCTCTAACATGTTCAACACGGCCACAATTAGTGCATTTAGGTTTAGTACCTCCACGACCACGGCTATAACCTTCACGACCACGTTCACCAGATTGAGACGGAGGCTGATAGACAGGATTTTATTGTCTAAGGAAGTTTGAATGATTAGCGAAAAACGTGCAGAATCTAAAGTTGTGGATGAATCCTTAGAAGTAGCCCTCATAACCTTGAAATAGGTTGTTGCAAGCGAGGGAAGACTAGCTCCACTAAGAATCTTGGCTTTAACAAGCTCAAACTCAGAATCTAAGCCGGCAAGAAAACGGAGTACCTTCATTTGTTCTCTTTCTTTCTACATAATGTTGATATCTGTGGATGATTGTTGCGAAGTGTTACCATAGCATTAATAGTTAGTGTTATTGTAGCATTTATAATTTGTATAGTTAATAATTACAGGACTTGTATCTAGACATATGGTAACTCGAATGCTCATCAAAGTAAGATGTATAGTTACTTTCTTTGTGTATATAAATCAACTTACACATTGATCTTGGTTTGTGGAAAGGTCATCTCAATTATATTCTTTAACATGGTATCAGAGCGTGTGTAAGAGTGAAACAGTAGTGTGTGAAGTAGTGAGTTATTCACTATTCATTAATGGTTACCGTCAAAGACCAAGGTCCATCGTCACTTTCCCATCAAACCTTTGCTTGTCCAGCCTGTTAGAGTACCTAGAACGATCACTGAAAGTAGGTGACCATCGTCAGAGGAGCGTCGTCGCCAAAGAAGATCCCATGCACCTCCAAGCGCCACCATCATCACTGCGCGTGAGCTCCATGCGCCGAGGTCATAGCTGTGCGTGACGGCTTATGTCTCGTTGTCTGAACTCTGGCCTTCTTTGTCAAGTACTTTTCTCCCTTTGGCAAATCTACCAGTATAGTCAGATTGATAATTGGACAACTTTTGTGTGATTTCTCTTCTTGGTTGTCACTGTTCGTCTGCTATTTGTATCTGTCACTGTTCAAAGCTACAACTTTTGATTCTAAATGGCTGTTGGAACCCTTGTTGACCAGAAGGTAATGAGTGGTTCTGTTCCTATTTCATAATAGCTGACAACTCAGAAGTTGAATGGAATGAACTACATTTAGTGGTCCAAGGTTATTAAGATTGCTTTAACTGGGTATGGTAAGCAGAAACATTTAGCTAAATCTACACCTTCTGAAGACGATCCTAAGTTTGATATTTGGATCCAAGAAGATGCCCATCTCGTCAGTTGGTTGTGGAATTCTATGAAGCCAAATATCACTGACATGTGTACTCACCTAGACACATGTAAGGATATATGGGAATATATTCGTCTCTTGTTCTCCAGTAATCTTACTTGGATGTATGACCTATCATTGGAATTCTTTCAGCTTCAGTAGTCCGATAGGTTACTTACTGAGTACTTTGCTTGTCTCAAGTGTGCCTACGAAGAATTAAACTCTCTGCAACCATTGTCTGCAGTTATTAATGTTATGCAGAAACAAAGAGAACAAATGGTGGTACTTCGTTTCCTTGCTTGGCTAGATCCTGAGTTGGAGCTAGTTAAATCTCAAATTCTCAGTGGAGCTGCTCTTCTCTCATTCGTAGAAACATATTTCAGGTTTACGAGAGTTGCATCTAAGGAATCATCCACCAATTTTGAGTTTGCACATGCTGCCTTAATTATTCAGACTCTTTTAGATGATAAAAGCCTTATTTATCCACATGCATCTTGGTCTAGTGAACGTGGAAGTGGAAGTCGTGGCCATGGTCGTGGAGGTCGTGGTACTAGATCAAGATGCACCAATTGTGGCCTTGCTGGACATACTGGGGAGAATTGCTTGCATCTCTATGGGAAGCCAGCTCACATGATTCATGCTGTTTCATCTGATGCTCCTGCATCCTCTGATAAGTTCAGTACAGAAGAATCGTCAACTGTGACTCTCTCGGGAGAAGAATATGCGAAGTTCCTCCAGTATCAGATGGCTCATCAGCCATCTCTTCCAACAACCTCCTTAGCCCATTGAGATAATTCCACTACTTATGTGTCTATCTCTTTAAATATATATTGGGTCATTGATTCTGGTGCTTCAGACTATATGCCTGGTACATCATTATTCTCAGATCTTTAGTGTCCAACCATTTCCACTGTCGTCATAGCCAATGGTTCATCCAATCCACTATAGGGTGTTGGTAACACTTATCCATCTTTTAATTTGTCCTTATCTTTAGTGTTATACGTACCATCCTTATCTTTCAATCTTCTATTTGTCAATAAACTCACTAAGCAATTGTATTGCTTAACGACTTTATTTTCTGGTTCTGTGATTATTTAGGATTTGAAGACAAGGAAAAAGATTAGAGAAGGGCGTGAAGCCCAGGGACTAAACTACCTGTCTGGTTTATCAGCTCCTTCATCTATCTCTTCTTTTGCAACAGCTTCTCCACTGGAAATTCACTGCCGTCTGGGTCATCCCTCTTTTGAAATGTTGAAGTATATGGTTCCAAGTTTAAGTCAAGTACAGTCCTAGCATCACCGTACTTTCTTCAGTCCTAGAATCAATAATGGGTCCTCGAGTCCTCCTCATTTAGTTCATTCTGATGTATAGGGACCTAGTCGAGTTATGTCAAAGTTGGGTTTTAAGTACTTTGTTACCTTCATTGATGATTTTTCGAGACAGACTTGGGTTCTTCTAATGAAAGATCGTTTGAGTTATTGTCTATCTTTCAATCTTTTTGTTTTGAATTAAAAACTCAGTTTGATCTGTCAATTAAGATCCTTCGTAGTGATAATGCTAAAAAATACTTTTCTAAACCTTTCATTGACTTTATTAAATAAGTCCAACAACATATAAGAGTAGGAGCCTCAACCTCAAAGCCTAGGTATAAAGGTGAGGGAAGCTTATATATGGGGGGACTGACTTTTATTACGGACCGATGTTGGACAACATCTAACAGCCCCTCTCACGTTGGCCCGCATGGATATAGGCTCAACGTGGACAATGGTGAGGCCCAATTTTTGAAAACCCGCTTTAATACCATATTAAATAAGTTCAACAACATATAAGAGTAGGGGCATCAACCTCATGTTAAATAAGTCCAACAATATATAAGAGTAAGTGCCTCAACTCAAAACCTAGGTGTTAAGGTGAGGGACGTCCATCTCTTATATGGAGGGAGTGACTTTTATCACGGGCCGATGTGGGACAACATTTAACAGGCCCCTCACGTTGGCCTGCATGGCAATAGGCTCAACGAGACCCCTACTTTTATATGTTGTTGGACTTATTTAATATGTCTTTGCGACATCACTTAGCATGATTCATCACTCATCTTGTCCTCGCACTTCACAACATAATGGAGTTGCCAAGAGGAAGAATTTATATTTGGTTAAAACAACTCGTTGCTTAATGTTTCACATGAAGTTTCTGAAACCTTTTTCGGGAGATGCTATTCTCATATCTTGTTACTTGATCAATCGAATACCGTCTTCTATTTTGAAAGGTTGTTCCCTTCATTATGTGTTGTTTCCCCAGCCACTGTTGTTTCCTCTTCCTCCACGCATTTTTGGGTGCTACATTTGTTCATCAACTTGAAGGTGGGATTGATAAGCTTGACCCTCGTGCCATTAAATGTGTCTTTTTGGGATATTCTCAAGTACAAAAAGGGTATTGATGCTATAGTCCTTCACTAAATCGATATTTCATATTTATTGATGTTTCGTTCTTTGAGAATATCCCATTTTTTCTCTAATGATTCTTCTGTTTCTGATTTTCACTAAATCGATATTTCATATTTACTGATGTTTCGTTCTTTGAGAATATCCCATTTTTTTTTCTAATGATTCTTCTGTTTTTGATTTAAATGAGAGTCTTCCTTTGCCTTTAGTTTCTATTTTCGTCTTTCTCCTCCTGATCTACAGGTTTATATCCAACGGAGGGTGGTTCCAGAGTCTTCCCCTGATGCTTCAAGCACTTCACCTTCTCCTATCTTCTCTTCAGATCCTGCTCCCGAGCCAAAATTTTGTGACCTTGATATTCCAGTTGCTCTTCAAAAAGATAGACGAGTTTGTACTTCTCATCCTATATCTAACTTTGTTTCCTATACAGCTTTGTTTCCTTCGTATTATGCCTTTGTTTCTTCCTTGTCCATTGTCTCTTTTCCTAACTGTGTGTTCCCATTCTAGGTGGTGTAATGCCATGGAAGAAGAAATGTCAACTCTTTGAGTCAATGATACATCGGATTTGGTTACTCTTCCTCTTGGGAAGTCCACAGTTGGTTGTTACTGGATGTATAACATCAAAGTCCACCCTAATGGTACAGTGAATCGGTTGAAGGCAAGGCTTGTTGCGAAGGGATACACTCAGGTCTATGGTCTTGATTTTTCCGAGACTTTCTCTCCTGTGGCCAAGATCACATTAGTACATCTTCTCATTTCTCTTGTAGCCACTTTTCACTGGCGTCTTCATCAGCTTGATATCAAGAATACTTTTCTCCATGGTGATCTTACTGAATAAGTATATATGGAGCAATCTCCAGGTTTTCTTCCTTAGGGGAAGTCTGGTCTAGTCTGCAAATTAAGAAAGGTATTATATGGCCTAAAGCAATCCCCTCGTGCATAATTTGACAGGTTTAGTGATGTTGTGACAGAATTTTAGTTCATATGTTGCGGTGTTCATTTTGTTTTCTACCGTCATTCTCCTCAAGGAAAGATATAGTTGTTGGTTTATATGAATGACATTGTAATCACAGGTGCTAACCTACAAGGAATTCATGATTTGAAAATATTCCTTCAAACCAAGTTCAGCACCGAGTATATGGGTTTCCTAAAGGATTTCTTGGGTATTAAAATTGCAAAATCAGGTGCGGGTATTGTTCTTTCTCGGCAAAAATATGTTCTTGATCTGTTATTTGAAACTGGCATGTTAGGGGTCAAACCAGTGGATACTCTAATGGATCCTAGTACAAAACTTCTGGCAGAGAAATGTGACCTATTGGAAGATCCTGGTCGATATCGCAAATTATTTAGGAAGCTTAATTGTTTGACTATCGCACGGTTAGATATCTCATTCGTTACAAGTATAGTAAATCAATTTCTTGATGCATTTCGGTCCAATCATTGGGATACGATTATTCGTATTCTAAGATATCTAAAAGGTGTACTAGGATGTGGTTTATTGTATCGAGATAACAGTCATACACTCGCTCAAGATTATATAGACGCAGATTGGGTTGGTTCACCAATAGAGAGACGATCCACTAGTGGGTGTTATGTCTTTGTGGGAGGAAATCTAGTGTCATAGAAAAATAAAAAGCAAACAGTGGTGGCAAGATCAAGTGTAGAATTAGAGTATAAGGTTATGGCACACACTTCCTATGAATTGGTCTGGATACGTCATATGCTTATAGAATTGGAAGTTCTTGGATCCCAGCCCGTGGACTTATTTTGTGATAATCAAGCTGCTGTCCACACTGCGTTTAATCCGGTGTTTCATGAGTGGACTAAATACATCGAAGTTGACCGTCACTTTGTGAGAGAAAATATTCTACAAAATATCATCAAAACAAACCATGTGAAGTCTGAAGATCAGTTAGCTGATTTGTTCACTAAAGCTTTAGGAGGAGCAAGAGTGAGATACATTTATAACAAGTTTAGAACATATGATACATATGCTCTAGCTTGAGAGGGAGTGTTAATGTAACATTAATAGTTAGTGTTACTATAGCATTGATAGTTAGTATAATTAATAATCGTAGGACTTGTTTCTCGACATGTGGTAACCCAAATGGTCACCAAAGTAAGTGTATAGTTACTTTCTTTCTGAATGTAAATCAACTCACACACTGATCTTGGTGTGTGAAAAGTTCATCTCAATTATACTCTGAAACACAACGAATTCAATTCCTTATGGACACGCTTCAGAGAAGCGAAGTATTTAGTAATTGGCCTGCTGGACTGTTGGAGTTGAAACAATTTTAGTGATAAGTCATACGTTCAGGTGAGATCACTGGAGAATAGTGGACAAATATATTTCCATATATCATTACATATGTCAAGGTGAGTATACATGTCAACGATATTAGGCTCCATGAAATTCCATAATAAACTAACAAGATGAGCATCTTCTTGGATCCAAGCATCAAACTTAGGATCAAATTCAGAAGGTCCAGATTTAGTCAAATATTTCTGTTTACCGTAATACTATCTTAATTGTTGTGGACCATTAGATGTAGTTCGTTCCATTTAACTTTCTGGTTGTCAATTGTTGAGATTGTTGAGGAATAGGAATAGAACCACCCATCATTCTATTCAAAAGATGTCTCAATAGCCATTTAGAATTAACGAACAATAGCTTGAATAGTGATAGAGCCAAGTGATAGATGGATAGTGACAGACAAGGAGAGGAAACAAAAGAAAGTTGTTTAATCACCGAACCAAATGTACTGGTAGAGTCTTTTGAAAGAGGAGAGAAATCGATAAAGACGGTCGGAGGTCCGACGATGTGTCACACGTCGTCAATCGCGACTTCAATGTAGGAGCGTGAGGCCCACGGTTAGACTTATAGGTGGCAAGTGGAGGCACATGGGAGCTTTTCCGGTGACGACTCCTTCGATGGTGGTTGCCTTCCATTGACAATCGTGCAGGGCTATATAGGGGGTTGAATAGGCAATAGGTTGACGACCTATGCTTGACAGAGACGCTGCACCCTTGTTCCGACTTCAACATTGAACAAGGTTAAATAGTGTTTCAGTCACTATTTTGTTCAACACACACAAAAACTAACAATGCTCTAATACCATGTAAGACTATGTAATTAAGATGGATTTTCACACACAAGAACTCATTGTGTGTGTGGATTTGTATACATAAAGAAGGTGACTGTACATCTTACTTCGGTGACCATTCGGGTTACTAAGTAACTAGATACACTCTCTACAATTAGTATACATAAATACTACATTAACCTACTATATACATTAATGCTACATTAACAATATATATATATATATATTTAAGGGTCTTTAATATGTGTCTTTGGTCTTTGCGAGTCTTTATATGCATCCCTTGAGTCTCTTGCCAGTCTAAGCTATAAAATGGCTACCAATAGTTTGTTTGAGATAGCTTGGAATGAATTAAAAAAAAACTCTCCCCTCTCCTACCCTTCTCCCCTCCCCCTTTTTTTATTTCTTCTTTCTCTTCTCCTTTCCTTCTCGCTTTTCTACCTATTCTATCTCTATTTGTCGAGTTTCTTTTTTTTTTTTTTTGGTTTTACGGTTAATTAATAAAAATATATGGTTTTTACTGCCGGGTTATAAATAATTGTAGGGGTACTGTTGGTGAAAACGCATTTTCAAATTGGGTTTTTAACTTACGTAAAGACGCATTTTCAAAATGCGTTTTCAGGCTTATAAAACGCATTTCAAAAACGCGACTTTTAAAAGCGCATTCTGAAAACAAGTTTTAGCTAATTGAAAAGCGCATTTTCAAAATGCGTTTTCTCGCTTTATATCATCGTCCCCAGCCCTCTGGTTTTTCGTTCTCGCGCTCTTCGGTCGCGGTCTCTCTCTCTCTCCCCCCCTCTGTTTGTGCTTGCAGTCGGAGCCTTGCCACCATTAGCCTCGACCGACACTCCTCCCGCCGGCTTCCCTGCCGCTACAGGTAACTATATATAGATACATTATATACAAAATGTGGATTTTTGTTTGGGTTTACATGAAACTGTTTTTGTTGCTTGGGCCTTTCTGTTGTATACAATGAGACCTAACATTATTGTTTATGGGTGAATGTCATTTGGAATCATGTTGGATTGTCTGTTCCGTTAAGCCACAAATTAGCTTTGACTGCTAATTTGTGGACTTCTTTGTTAGCTAATTTGTGATTCTGTTATGGCTGCTAATTTATCTTTTATATAAATTTATAAATTTTAAATAAACTTTGATAAATCTTTATATCTCCATAAATATCAACAAATCTCTTTAAACTTTGACAAAGCTTTATTTTATAAAATTTTCACTGCTTATTTTTATTTTATATGACTTGTGATTTAGCCCCATTTACTAAAATAGTTTTAACTTTTTCACTGTTGAGTTTGTAACTTTTTGCTATGTTGTTATGTTGTTTATCTATTCTTGCAAATATAGTTATGCCCATCATGGTTCTCAGATCATGTCCAGGTGGTGATTGTTCAATTAGTTAACAAGTTGGTAATAAGGATTATATTTCTTATCGTTTGGTAATAAGTTAAACTAATGAGGAGATTTTGTTTGTAATTGAAGGTATCATGGCTGAAGATTGTGTCATTTTTTTGTTATTGGGGAGGAAGTATTATTTCAACGACCGAAGGATTGTCATACGATCGTGACTATGAGTGATGCATTCGGGTCCTTCCGAGTGTGTGTTACGAAGAATTAGTCACGAAATTGTGCTCTGTATTGGGTGTTTAACGACGTCAAGTGAACATGAAAGTCACATGTCGTTAGCCGTTTCTATTTGGAGATACTGTTCGTACACGAGGGCTACGATTGGATGATGATGATTCAATTCGGACATTGATGGAAGGAATCAAGAAGTTGAACTGGTCTCGCACTGAATTGTACTTGGGAGTACGAAGTTACGTCAGTCGAGTCTCCCATATGTGCACCATTAATTCCTGAAAGAGAGCCAACTCCCGCAACTAGCTCGAGAGGGGAACATAATATCCCAAGTGTCTCTAGTGACAATGCTGCAGATGTTTCTCAATGGGATGTGGTTCGAGTGCTAGCTAATCACCAGCAGGAAATAGGAATCAATGATTCAGCTGAGGAGCCATGCATGGAGGAAATGATGGCCGAGCCCGATAATAACCAGTTCATTGGTCTAGATATTAATAATGATATGGCTTTCAATGTGGATATTAGCATCTCCCTAGGAGTAAATGAGGGAGAGCCCGAGTTGCATTAACCTGACTAACAAACATTTACAACATTGCCTGAGGTTAGCACTACGTGTTCCATAGCAACGATTAGTTGCAAACAGTGGGATCCCAAGACTCAGGAATCGCGTACTGGTATTCTCTTTAAGGAGAAAGTTGATATGATGAATGCCTTGAAGACTTATTCATTGAGGACCAACACACAGTTCCAAACTATTGAGTCTGACACGAGGACATGGGCAGTCAAGTGCAAAATGGTAAGGGAACAACCTGCAATTGGCGTTTGTGTGCAACTAAGTGTGAAAAAATATGGGCAGTGGCAAATCACTGTCTATGTTGGCCCTCATACATGTGTATATGCCAGGATGAATCAAGATCACTCGCAGTTTGATGCTCGATTTATTAGCCAGTATTGATAACTATACTATAGTCATGGATGATGTAGACACTACACAGAGACAGTTAGTGGAGGCTACGCCATTAGTTCGTACTCCCAGTCCAGTCCAGGATGACACTGTAATTGATCGTCCTCTTCAACAGTATAGGCGAAAAAGGCCTAGGGCTCGTGTCGACCTAGCGATACATCCTCCAGTCTAGTTTCCCGATGACCCACCACCACAGCCATTGCCTATCGGGCCCCAGACGTAGCCTCAGGTGCAGGAGACACGAAAGAACCCCACACGTACCAAGAAGGTACCTAGTTGTGGGACAGGATAGGCATACTCTTTCAGGTTAAGCGTTTTGATTTTGTTTTTACAAACTATAAACAATGTTTAAACAAATATATTAATTTAATGGAATGGACTACACATTTGTTAATGTAAACATGCTTTTCTGTGTTAATACCCGCTAATGTGGATTTACGTATACTGTTAGCTACATGTTATGGTGTCTTGTGCAGGTTTTGATATTTTGAAATTTTGGTTGCATTGTGTTGCTGCATTGTTGTGTGGGATTGTGTTTCTGCATTGTTGTGTGGGGGATTAGTGCATGAAAACGCAGTTTGGGACTGCACTTACTGAAAACACAATTTTAGAATGCGTTTTCAGCTAGAAAACGCTCTTCTCGAATGCGCCATACCCAGTAAACCCAGGAACAGCATATCTAGACACAGTAGAGGGAGCAAGGCAGAAAGGAACAAGTTAGAGTGGTCTAATTTCACTTAAAGATAGAGGTCCACCTCGTGATTTGAATCACCCTGCCCCCGGGAGACGTATGGGATTGCCGGCTGTTGGCCAGATTCATCAACGGTTGATATAATTGCATAGAGAGTAGTATGTCATCCTTAAGCTTGGATTTGAGTACGAAAGCCACTCCACTCAAGGCATTCTTGTCTTCACGAAAAACCCATGAGTAGGGGACTTAAAAACGCATTCTTAAATTGCGCTTTCATTAACGGCACTCTCACAATTATTTATAACCCGGCAGTAAAAACCATATATTTTTATTAATTAACCGTAAAACAAAAAAAAACTCCTATTTGTCTCCTCCCCCTTCTCTCCTAGTTCTTTCTATATTTGTATTTATCTTTTAATTCTTGTCCTGTGTCACCAAGTTGTTCATTAAGGGCAAGATCTATTTGTAATACTCTTTGGAGGAGACATTTTTTCATATCTACAATCTGATATGGAAAAAATAGATAGAGTTTACTGGTGTAATATTATTTCTAATATTTCAATAAATATGTTATCAATTCATTGAATTGGGTAGTGTAGTAGTTCAAATACAAATTTTGTATTGTGGGAAATGATAGTTCAATGGGTAATTACTAACATAAAAATGATTTAACTAAATGTAAATAAATTGTAATGCAATTTTTAGAATGAAAAGTTACATTATAACATAAATACAAAAACAATTAATATATTATTTTATTTTAAATGTATATTGTTTAAGTAGGTATATAAATACTAATTGAGCCAAGCTGGGCAATGTTCAAGCTCGTCATTTATTAAACTAGCCTAATTTTTTTGTTTAGGCTCGGCTCATTAATTAAATTAGCGAGTCAAGTCGACCCTTTAATGAGCCGAGTTCGAGTCTATTCGTGAACCACTTGGTTCATTTGCAGCCCTAGGCAATTGTAATTTGACGTCGTTGGAAAGCATAGTACAACTAGCAGGACATCGGACAAAATGAGACCTCTTGCTCACGTGTCTACAATTTTCTTGTGTGCCAAATGCATGAAACATCTTAAATACCTATCATATTGTAGGCTCCCAAGAAGGAGAGTCTTGTGTTGCATTTCTTGATGCTTGTCAGGGGCCACGTAATGGTAGGGTTGTTGACTATTTCACATGCTAGTTAGTTGTTGTATATCCTATCTCTCAGACCCCAAAAAATTTGTTTCCAACTATGTTCTTACAGACAACTGCTGATTATAGTTGTTTGAAAAGGGCGTACTTATTGTGCTAGACCTTCAAACTCTGGAGGAATTCTCTTTTGCGTGAACCCAAACTGTTTGGTGTTTGTTAGTTAATTGCCATTCGTACTTATATAGTTCCACACCCTCTATTATAAGCGTGTGGTTTGTGCTCAATGTCTCACCCAGCTCCTTTCATTACCGGCCACTGGTCATCTTTGTGACCGTGATCTAAAACTCAGACAATTACAAAGATCTGTTAACAAAACTGTTGAACTCCTTCCACACTGTCAAGAATCATTGTAATCATCAGTTATTTAGATTGGGACATCTGTTTGAGGTATATCTTATTGGTCTATGTTTAATATTTGCCAGGTTTATGTCTTTGCTGAGGCTGATGACTTCAAAATTCTTCTTGAACCACTGCAAAATATTGCTAGAAAGTTCAAGTCAGAGGTTGAGTAACCAAATGTTGAAGCTACTGGAGTAATTCCTTTACTTCTACGAGTATAATTCATTGTAAAGTAATCCTTTGGTTGCAGATGATGTTTCTATACATAGACATCAGAGAGGACAACCTTGCAAAGCCATTCCTTACTTTATTTGGGCTTGAAGATTCAGAGGACACTGTTGTAATTTTCCTGCCAAGAAACTATTCTCAAGCTGAAACTTAAGTACTAAACTCATTTCTTAGATGCCATTCCATTATTTTTCCTTCATTTTTCTTACAGGTGGCTGCTTTTGATAACAAAATCAGCTCAAAGTATCTGTTACAGTTGGACCTAACACCGAGCAAAATAGAAGTAACAATCTTGTTTTAGTTGATTTACTTTCCATGAAATATTGACTGATACAACTAAAACTTCTCTTATAAAATTGGTTTTTGAAGGAGTTCTGCTCAGGGCTTTTGCGTGGCACTCAGGCAGCATACTACAAATCACAGCCGATACCAGATAATGTGAGTATCTTAGGTGGCATTTGGTTTGTTTTTCTATTTTTTGTTTTTTGTTTTTGTTTTTTATTTTCTGTTTTGAGCTCATTTTTCATTTTACACTTTTGAAATAAGGAAGATAGCTCAAAACGCATTTGATCATTTGTATTTTCAAAATTTGTTTTAAAAACAGAAAATAAAACAAGGAAAATCTCAAAATAAGGAAAATAAAGTATTTTTTATTTTCTTTCTTTTGGGATTTTTAAAACATAAAATATATAAAATAAAAACAGAAAAGCAAACCAAATGCCATCTTACTTATTGATCGAGGGAATATGTTAATCTAAGCTCAAATATTCATGGTTAATTCCTTCCCTTATTCCAGCTGAGATCCTGTGAACATTAAATTCTTGTATGTAAAGTTCTGATGCTCAGTCAATCAACTCAGTTTCAAAATTCAAATTCAAGTATATAATGTTAGGGCTTTTATTTTGTTTTATTTTTGGGTAAAATAATTAAATTATCAATTTTTCATATTTTCTACAAACCTTTTTATGTGAGCGAGGGTGGAAATGTAAGTTTAATCACCAGCTCCTTTACTAGCATTTTTGGCTACGGGACAACATTTGTTGCTTTGGATATTCTTTCCCATGGCTTTTGCTTCAGTGCATAATTCTAGAACAAGTTGAAGGAACTTAAACCAGAGACCTTTAGTACATAGTGTGTTTGCCTTTTCTGCTTCCAGTTAACCTAATTCTCTGCTTATTTTTCTGTAAGAACTTAACTTTTATTCTTATACAGTAACCTTTCGTTGCAAGTTCATATGTCTTTGCAACGTCTGTTGTTCTTTGAATAGTTCCTACGATAATTTTATATTCTTTGCAAACATGAGTTGTTGTTTAAGCAGTTCCTAAGATAATTTCTATATTCTAACACAAATAATGGAACTCTTAGTTTGTTTTCTGATTGATTTGTTAGTTTTAAGACATCTTTGGTTTTTTGAAAATTTCAGAAAGAGGCTAGCATTCAGACCATTGTGGGAAAGACATTTGATGACTTGATTCTAAACAGCCCAAAGAACATTCTTCTGGAGGTTTGTATGACTCTTTATATTTCAATGTTTTGTTGTTTCTCAACTCTTATTTATTTTTTCTGTTCCATGAAGCATGCGACATTGGTGTGGTACGCTATCTAACTACATGTATCCCATGACCAAAAGTTGAACACCCTTTCTACTAACCTCAGAAGATATTACTGCTAATTCAGTTTGCTTTGGGGCTTTATAGGAACAATTTCTCATGATGCTAATGAATCCTAGAAATTTATGAATCCTAGAAATTTCCAGAATCTTTCAGTGCAACTTTTTATTTGAATGTTTCAAGGTACACACACCATGGTGCATCAACTGTGAGACCACAAGCAAGCAGGTAGAGAAGTTAGCAAAGCATTTCAAAGGATTGGATGATCTAATATTTGCAAGGATAGATGCTTCGGCAAATGAACACCCAAAATTACAGGTTAGAATTCAAAATACTTAATCTCAACCTGTGTCATTGAGCAAAAATGTATCTATTAAATTGAATGAAGTGGATGCAGATGAGGATCCATCGGTTTTAAGACAGGTTGAAGTGAATTTATTGAAGTATTGATTTCAAAATATTCCAGGGCTTAATATAATTTAGAACCGAGTTTTCCTTTCAGCTTAAAAAGTAGATTTTTTCAGGAACTACTTGTATACTTTTTGATTGACTGGTGGCGTTAAAAGATTTACGTTGTGATAATTTAAGTACCAATAGCACAGTCGAAGATGAGATAATTTTAACACTATGCAATCCTTGGCTTTTTCTTAGAACAGGGGGGAAATATTTTGAGTCATTTCAACATAAAAGCCCTTCAAGAAGGGAAAGGTTTTCTATAGATCAATTGATTGGTTATGGATGATGGATGGCTCAATGGTTTAGATCAAAACAATTCATTCGCATTAAGATTCTCTAAGCAGAGGAGAAAGTATTATCCATTTGTGCGTGCCTAGGCCGCACTAGGAAAGAAGTCATCCCCGCAATACGCCTCACTCACCAAAGCAGTCCCCGAGCCACATGGCCACAAGAAGGATCCTCCCTAGAACAGATAACATTTGGGGCCCTCGTGGGTGAACTTTCCCCACAAGGTTGCAGATCTTTCCTTGACTAGGAGCAAGATCCAAGAAATCCTCCAACAAGAGATATACGTATACTCAGTTAGTTGGATCATTGGGGACTAGTGGTTTCCTTGACCAGTTGAGAGAGAAATCTCTCAAAGGAATCCTTATTATATAGGGTTATGTTAATTGAGGGTTGAATCTCTGCTAAGTGGATATGAAGCCTCAACCTTCTTGACCTATATGGAGGGTAGGGCATTCATCATTCCTTATCACTATATCACCACCAGAACTACTCTCTCTCTCTCTCTCGCTCTGACCACCGCCTTGGTTCTTACCCCACCCACCTACGATTGACGACGACTAACATTATTCTCTTACCCTATTGCCTCCGATGATTCTGTCATTGACGAGCACCAGCCTCCGGTGGTTGTCATTGACAATGACTTACATTATTCCCAATCAGTCTGATCTTCGCTACTAGGTCTGATCACTCACAACATTATCTCGGGTTCCCTTACAAAGTGAAGTTGGATCCCAGTTTCTTAAATTTCTTAATGGCAACTAGCTTCCCATTTTCTTTTTGCCAACACGCTTAGATCATTTATCCTTAATGCACCAAGTCAATATTGAAATCAGGTGTATCCAAATTTTCAAATAATAATTAAACCATCTATTGTTTAAAATTTAAAGATCGTATATGACATTTGACCTAGCCTCAAAAATCCTACTAGGTGTACTGATCAATATATCATCAGAATATCATTGGATAGTTCTTATCTAAACTAATGGTCCTATCTACCATTCAGTTCTTTTATTTAGATATATCTACCATTTTAAAAGATGCAGTAATTTAAAATTTTATTGATAATAAGAGAAACCAAAAAGATAATTAGTGAGGTCAAGACAAAGGCATATGAGGAGCCATATAGATGTCTCAATACTAAGGAAGGCAAAAGAGAGATATTCAAGCTTGCTAAAGCTAGAGATAGGCGGACCAAAGATTTAAACCAAGTCAAATGCATTAAGGATGAGGATGAAAAGGTGTTAGTAAAGGAAGAGGAGATAAAAGAGCGTTGGAAGAATTGCTTCTACAAATTATTTAATGAAAGCAGTTGTAGTGACATACAATTGGGACTGCTTACCATTTCTAGGTAAGAATTGAATCATATGTTCTATAGAAGAACCGGTAGGGAGGAAGTAAAAGAAGTACTGAAAAAAATAAAGAATGGGAAAGCGGTTGGGCCCGATGGTATCCCTATTGAGGTTTGGAAATGCTTGGGGGAGAATGGCGTAAGGTGGTTGACAAAACTTTTTAATGTAGTGCTAAAGAGCAAAAAAATGCATGATGTATGGAGAAAAAGTATCCTTATACCCATATACAAGAACATAAGAGATATCCAGAACTGTGCAAACTACCGCGGGATTAAATTGATGAGTCATACGATAAAATTATGGAAGAGAGTTATTGAAAGAATACTAAGAAGAACAATAAACATTTCAGAGAATTAATTTGGTTTCACGCCTGGGAGATCAACCATGGAAGCTATCTTTCTCCTCAGGAGATTAACGGAACAGTATAAAGAAGGTCAAAAAGATTTACATATGGCGTTCATTGATTTGGAGAATGCCTATGACCGAGTTCCTAGGGAGATTCTGTGGAGAATCTTGGAAAAGAAAGGAGCGTGTGTCGCATATATTGAGATGATAAAAGACATTTATGATAGAGTTAGAGCTATGATATCTATATGGACGATTGGCGGAGAGACTAAGGAATTTCTTATCACGATTGGTCTACACCAAAACTCAACATTAAGCCCATACTTGTTTGTCTTAGTTATGGATGAGATTACAATACAAATTTAGGATGAGGTGTCGTGGTATATACTATTTGCATATGACATTGTTTTAGTAGATGAGACAAGAGAATGAGTGAATGCTAAGTTAGAATTGTGGCGGAAAACGTTAGAGACAAAAGGGTTTAGGCTAAGTCGATGCAAAAAGGAATATATGAAATGTAAGTTTAGCCAAAGTAAGACAACTGGTGGCATAGAAGTAAGTTTGGGCACACAAAAGATTATAGAGAAAGCAAACTTTAGGTAACTTAGATCTATGGTGCAATAGGATGAAAGGATTGATATTGATGTAAGTCATAGGATTCAGGTCAGGTGGACCAAATGGAGGAGTGAAGTTGGGATCTTGTATGATCGAAAAGTCCCTCTCGAGGTGAAAGGAAGGTATTATAAAGGCTGCAGTAAGACCAGCGTTGTTATATGGATCAGAATGTTGGGTAGTAAAATATAATCGTGTTCAGAAGATGATAGTTGCGGAGATGAGAATGCTAAGATGGATGTGCGGGATCACGATGAGAGATAGGATTAGGAACGAGGAGATTAGAGGTAAAGTAGGAATAGCACTGATTGAAGATAAAATGAGAGAAAATCGTTTAAGATAGTTCGGCCATGTTAAAAGGCGTTCAATAGAGGCATCGGTTAAAAAGTGTGAAAGTATGGAGATTGTCAGGAGTGGGAGAAGAAGAGGGAGATCTAAGAGAAGTTAAAAAAAAACTATTAAACATGACTTTGCCTCTATGGATCTAACGGAGGACATGGCTCTGAATACATTTGATTGACGTCGTTAAATCCATATAACCGAACCCACCTAGTGGGAAAAGACTTGGCTTGGTTTGGTTTGGTTTATTGATAATAAGAAAGTAATTTCATAGATAATGACCAAATGTTTTAGTTGGGGGAGGATTTTTTCTAGGTGACCCTAATGATGCCTACTCTTATTTAATTTCAGAAATTCTTGTATTGAGACATTTATTTATATATGTTGACCCTGTTTGCCAAATTACTTTTGGGTGGGTCCAACATGTAAAACCTTGAATTTTTTGTTCTACTGTCCATACCATCCAGGACAAATTGGATCTATTGTTAATGAAAAGAACATTTTTTAAAATGTGTTTTTCACAAAACATAAAACCACATTATCAAAATGCTATCGAAATACAAACTCTACCAGCAATCTTAAAAACGCACCAACAATCCTAAAAACGCATGCCTTTTCAGTCTTTATCTGATGACTAGCCAACAACACATTTTGAAAATATATGTCCAATAAAGAACATATTTATCCGAAAATATCTATCTAATAATTAATAATTGATGAATACTGAGGAACATGTCGAATTTTAAAAGATCTATAAATATCTATCAGGTAACTAATTGATAAAGACTAAAGTACAAAAACATCTATCTGAAGGACATTTAACACATCAAATTTTAAAATATCTATCCAATAACCGATAAAGATTAAAGAACAACAACAAAAAAATATCTATCAGAAGAAAATATATATCATAAATGCTAAATAACATATTCATCCAAAAATATCTATCCAATAATTGATAAATACTAAAGAACATAACGCATGTCAATTTTTAAAATATCTATCCAATAACTATAAAGACTTAAGGGCAAAAAAAACATATCTATCCAAAGCAGTTTGAAAATACGTTTTCAAGCAAAGATAGGAAGGTTTTGTGAAATCGCATTTTATTTCATTAACAGCATATCCACAAATATTCTCTTGGACCTCATTTGTTCAATAATTTATCTTTTTAACTGTAGAACCAAAAAAAAAATAAAAAAAAAGTTCTTGAGAAGTTGTAGTTGTACCTTGCTGTAAACGTACCAGTTAATTTAATTGATTAATCATTGGTCGTTGTTTCCATCTCGAAAAATCTATGGCCATGTTATAATTTTTGCTTATAAAAAGTGGGTACAGAGAGGAAATACTTGCCTTGGTTGCCCCAAAACAAAAGCAAAAGTGAGACAAGATTTAATTGAGGAGAAGCATTTAAGATATTGTAATTTATGCAGAGATTCTGCGAGTGATACCTAAATAAACATGCTAACTGCCAAGTGTTATGATGCTATTGGTTGCAGATCAATGACTATCCGACACTTCTGTTCTATCCTGCTGGTGACAAGTCCAATCCGGTAAGTACTACGTGGCATGCTCCCCCTCCCCCCACCCCCTTTTTTTGTCCAATTATCGCTGCCATACCCATGATTTTTAAGTTCCATTCATACGTTGTATCCTTCTTTTGCCTGATGTACGTTTTAACTCCTGCAGATTGAACTACCGCCAAAATCTAGCTTGAAGGAGTTGGCAGCAGTCATCAACAGAAGTCTAAAAAACCAGGACCATATAACCAAAGATGAACTATAGGAAACAGAGTTGCATGAGAAAGTAATACGCCTGAAAAAGAAGAGATAGAAGAAAGAGATAGAAGAAAGGAAAAGAGAAGTTAAAACGAACGTGATGTTTGGAGGACTTATTGATGGAAATTTTTATTATTAATGATAAGTGTGCAGTGTATAAGTCCCACTTACAAACTAAGTTTTTGGATTGGGTTAGTTCAAAAAAATAAAAAACTGTGTGCGTGTGTCGAGTACTCTACTCTCTTTATGGACTGTTTTGTTCAATCTGAATCTCAATCTAAGGGGTTATAGTGAGTAGGCATCCCCACATCGGGATGTTAAGGGGGGGTGTGTGTGTGTGTAGTGTATAAGTCTCACTAACAAACTAAGTTTAACTTAGTTTGTTGGATTAGATTAGTTAAAAAAAATGGTAAGCCTTACCATAAATTATAGTTTTATGTATAATTTTGAAATTGTGACTATCTCTGTACTCGAATCTTGGTTGTTTGATAATATTTTCTGGGTAATGGTAAATCATTTTCATTTTTGGCTTCATACACCGCAAAAACATTCATTGTAAGAGGGTATGAAGTGTGAGAAGCAAAAATTAGGGTGTATTTAACAATTTCGTCGCTTGATAGGTGATTTTTATTTTATTTTATTTTTTTTGTCAGTAGAAAGTTGAAACTAGAAAGATAACTTTTTAGGTTTTGTTTGTTTTGTTGTAAAATGTTTTTAAAATCTAAAACATGAATAAATTTGTTTTTTGAAAAATTTTTTACATAGAAGCAAATCAAAGCCTAAAGTGAAATATATATATATATACTTTGGTAGGTTATTTTATTTTTAAAAATTATATTTTACAATAAGAGCACTATAACTCTCATAGCATTCTCATAGCATTCACCCCAAAGGTAACACATTTATAATTTTTTTTTATATATTTTTTGGCATGTATAGGATAGAGGTTAGGGCACTTATTATTATAACACCTCTTCTCTCTTAAATAGTGATGTAGGATTAAATAATGATGTAGAATGAATGGATGATGAGCTCAAGAAATTATGGGAGAGGCTAAATGCTTAGATAGATCAAAAGGTATCGACAAGAAAAAAGAAAAAAAGAAAAAAAAAAAGAAAAAAAAGAAGTAAAGTAACCTAAGTGATCTTCTTATGTCTGGTCGAAACTTTTTTTGTCCAGGCACAGAAACTATCTTTTTCATTTTCCTTTCTTTTTTTTTTTTTTTGTTTTTTTGTTTTTTTGTTTTTTGTTTTTTTTTTGAAAGGTGAATGTAATCTATATTAACAATTTAAGAGATACAAAATTTTAGGGGTATACTCTTGTATTTACAACTCAACCATATCCATATCTATACAACCATTGACTAGCAAAGCAAAGAGCGACAAAGATTGCATCTAACCAAAGGAAGACTCACGGTTAGCTGATGGCAGTAACAAGAACATACATTAGCCCACCTTTTAAGTCTTCAACACATCATCGGTGAGTTTTCAAACTTAAATTAGATGCTTGTTTTCAGGGGAATTTGAAAAACTCCCACTTCCTTAGATTCTCAGTCTAACATTCTTATTCATCATTTTGATGATAGTAAGTTCATTTAGGCTCGAGTTCTCATACATACGCTTGTTTTGTTTGTTTGTTGGTTTTTTTTTTTTTTCCCTTTTAAAATCACATACACATAAGCAGCCAAGCTTAATCTCCCAAGCAAAGACCGAAGGGATTTACCTTCGAAGTTTAGAATCATCCATCTTTAAGTGTCGAACCAGGAGAAGGATGAGAAAGGAATAACACAATTATCAATGATTGCCTTCCATACTCTACCCGTGATACCATATTAAGAAAACGAATGATCGTGATCTTGTCGTTGTTCTGAACAAAAGACACTCTATATTCTGCATTAGGCTATATACGAGAAGTTTATCTTGAGTAGATAGCTTCCCCTTAATAGCGAACCATATGAAGGAGCGCCTACGTATGTTATACATAAAACCGAACAATAGGGCTCCAAGCTACCTATGGATGATGCTCTCTCATAACCATCGAAGTTGCCTTGGAAGAAAACTTTGTAGTCTTTGTGTTGTTCCACATTAATTCATCATTGTTACCTGGATTTAAAGCTTTTGTCTCCCTCTTGAGATCAATTTGGTCAAAAGAATTTGCCATAGGCCATCTCCTTTGCCCATTCACAATAATATCTTTGACCAATGCATCTTTAGGGAGTCTCGAGTCATAAATAACTCCATTATGGAGGGAGTTGCAAATTGGACATCCAGGAATCCACGCAACAAACCATAGAAATGTATGACAACCATTCCCTACCTAGAAGGAGATGAACTGATTCACTTTCTCTCTAATATTAAGGATCATTCTCCAAGTCCAAGAGTAGCTGCTACCCAAAAATGACTTATATACAAAAAGGTTACGCTTCACCTAAGTGACTCACACAGAAGAGGAGTTTGATTTGCAAATCATCCAAACAAATAAGGCAACGTTCCATTCTCTAATCTTTTTGATACCTAAGCCTCCTTTTTCTTTTGG
This sequence comes from Sideroxylon spinosum, assembly GCA_003260245.2. Classification (NCBI taxonomy): domain Eukaryota; kingdom Viridiplantae; phylum Streptophyta; class Magnoliopsida; order Ericales; family Sapotaceae; genus Sideroxylon; species Sideroxylon spinosum. The sequence goes on along the minus strand of QLOD02000016.1, from coordinate 22,252,655 downwards.
CCAAGTGACATCATCCCAAAAAACCTTAGCTCCTTTCATATAAAGTGAAACTTCATTCCATAAGAAAACTCGAAGTTAACTTTCAATGATTTTAATAACCTTCACAGGAAGGATTAAATAAGAGCACCAGAAGGATTGAATGCTAAATAACACTGATTGAATTAGCTGGATTCTTCTAGCAAAGGAAATGAATCTATTATGGGTCTTTATTTTCCTTAGAGTTCTATCTTCTAAGCCTTTACAATGAATTACATAGAGCTTAGAGGCAATCAATAAAATACCAAGATATCTAATCGACAATGAGCCAATACAGTAACCAAGAGTGTCGATAATGGCTTGTTTTGCATCACCTTCCAATCCAAAGATGAAGACTTCACTCTTTTTAGAGTTAGGGCACAAACTAGAAAACATAGAGAAGATATTTAGAGCTTCTTTCAATACAATGTCAGAGTTTAGATTACCCTTGCAAAACATCATCAGATCATCAGCAAAACAAAGGTGAATGAACCTTGTTTTTCGACACCTCCAGTGAAATTTGAATTGAGAAGCATCAATCACTAACTTGTGGCTAATACGAGAAAGCACTTCTATGCAAATGACAAACAAGTGGGGCGATATAGGATCTCTTTGTCTCAATCCTTTCTTCCCATCAAAATTTCCATTCAGTTCACCATTAATAATTGAAAAGTTGGGAGAAGCAACACATGTTTTAACCTATTTAATGTAGAGTGGAGAAAAACCCATTTAAGCATAAGAGTGTCCCAAAGGAATTCCCAACGAACAGAGTAAGTGGCTTTCATGAGATCTACCTTTATTACACATCTCGGAGTGGCACAGTTGGAGGTATAGCTTTTAACAAGCTCTTACGCCAAAAGAATATTATCTCCAATTTTCCTTCCACTAACAAATGCCGCTTGAGTTTCATCTATAATAGATGGTAGAACTTTATTCAACCTTTCAGCAAACAGCTTGGTGATGCATATATAGATAGTGTTACAGTAAGAAATTGGTCGAAAATCTTTTACTTTCATAACTTTAGGAACGTTAGGAATTAAAGCAATAGTAGTGGAATTTGCCTCTTTCAACAAGACTTTAGAAGTGAAAAACTCCTTAATAGTTTTAGTAACATCTCTGCCAACAATATGCCATGTTTTCTGAAAGAAGTAGCCATCAAATCCATCAGAGCCAGGTGCTTTATTTGCATAGAGGCTAAACATAAAAGCTTTAATCTCCTCATCTATAATCTTTGCATTAAGTAAATTTACCTCATCCTCATTTAGGGAATTGGAGACATACTCGCTAAGTGCTTGCTTACCTTTATAAGTAGTAGTACAATCCATGCTTAACAACTTTTGATAAAAACCAATAATAGTATCTTTAATCTCCTTTGGGTCTCTGATCAAGTTTCCCTCATCATTTTGAAGATAGAATTTTGTAAGTGTTGATCCTATCCATGATGGAATTGAAAAAGTAGGTCTTATTTTGATCACACTCTTTAAGCCATTGAATGTGACCTTCCTACTTTGTATAGCTTTCTTCACTTGCACTAGCTTTGGAGAGTTTGTTATGACATTCTTTTTCCCTGCTCAAGGTGGATTCATCTTCCTCATATTGGTCAATTTGAAATTAAATCTCATTAAGCTTCTATGTCAGCTTAGCTAGGTCTTCATGAGCTTCTTTGTTTTTCCTTGAACTCAATTTCTTTAGAGCAATTTTGACTGCCTTAAAACTTCTTATAAATTCTGAACATAGCATAGCCTATAACTGCTTCACTCCATGCTTCCTCAACCACTTGCGTGAATTCCTTAAAATGATCCCAATAGTTGAAGAATTTAAAAGGTCTTCTCATCTGGCTACTTTGGAGTCCACTGTCTATAATAATTGGAGAATGATCTGATACTCTATAAGAATGGAATTCCGCAAACGATTTAGCAAGAATCAATGGCTCTATCTAGCTTCCTTATTAAATAATATGAGCCTCTAGCATTGTGCCAATTATACAACAGCCCTACAAATCTCAAGTCTTCCAATCCAGCATCCACTATACAATCGTTACATTCATCCATATAATTTGGCCAATCTGAGGAGCCTTCCCTCCTTTCATGACTGAAGCGGATAACATTAAAATTGCCAAGAACCAACTATGGGGTAGAGCTGAACTGATTAGAGATTGATTTTAATTCCTGCCAAAGAGTTTTTCCTTTTGTATTTAAGTTGGAACCATAAATGAAAAAGGAGAAAAAAATGAGTGCCACATTCAAGCACTGTGATAGAGCAGTGAATAACTTGTTTAGTCATATGCAAGGCATGCAAGTTTAACACACTTGGATTCCATGACACCCAAATCCTATCCGAAGCATGACAATCATAGTTGGCAACCAAATTCCAACCTTTGATAAGCTTATAAGCAATTCTATCTTTGTTAGTGCTACCAACCTTAGTTTCAACCGAACTTTTGTAGTTAATCTAACCATGAAAACCATTTTTTTTTTTTTTTACCTTAAGAGAGTCATTAAGACCTCTAATGTTCTAATATGCAATCTTCACCATAACAACTATAGAAGAAAATAAACATATCTGCTAACCCAGTACCAGTCCAAAAGACTGTAAGACTCTCATTATTTAACAAAGGATTCAAAGAGACGTAGAGGGGAAGGGATAAGGATTCCTCCCTGAACCTCCTTTCTTCTTTCTAGTATCCTTGTGTAGCTAATTCTTTTGTTGCTTCCTCATAGCCTCATCATCTTGATCAAGTTTCCCCAATTTCTTCTCCACTTCATTAATGTTTTTATCCAACTTGGCTAGTCAGTTATAGCATGGAGTGGCCAAAGCATCATTGAGAACATGTTTAGCATCTAGATCAGAATTCCTCCTCAACTATCTCATTGGAGTGGCAAAGTCAGCTTCACCTTTGATTGGACTCTCCTCAATTCCTTCATCAACCAAATCAACAAGGATGGAGAAAGATTTTTTGTTGTCTTCATTATTCTCTCGAATAACAATTTAATTGTCATCCGTTAAAGGATACTCAAGACTACGTTTGTCCTCTTCGAGGGCCAAGGTCGGATTAACAGCCCGGCCGAAAACTTCTAATTTGTTTTTTTGCACTTCTCACACGGCAAACGGTGAGGGTCGATTATTTTTTTTTTTTTTAAAGCTTGTATATGAATGGGCCTTGTTTTTCATTCACCCAGGGTACACAGTCCTTGTACGTAGAATCTTCAATCCAACTGGGCAACCAAATTAGGGAGAATATTTTTAATAATCGTAGGAAACTTTTACAAATGAAATAAAATCTAGAGTCTGATGCTCAAATTATTTAAATAATTCACTATGGGTCAATTTGGCAACATATTATTTAGTATCTTTTGACAAAATTACCAAAAATTAGAAAGTAACTTTTCATATATTTGGTAAATTTTTTTACCAAAAATTGGAGAAATTTTGTAAATCTTGTAATTTTAATGTACGCAGAACTTTTTATGCATTTGGTAAAACATTAATTTTTGATAAAAATTAAAACATAATTTTTAGTAAAAATTTTAACTTTTAACAAATAAAAAAAATACAAAATTAAAAGTTTCTAAAAAGCACCCTGTATGAGTATTCAATTGGATTCGTGTTTCTATTTACATTGGATGTGGAATAGTATCCCTTGATTTTATGTCTTTAAGGCCCCGTTTGGTAACGTTTTTGTTTTCTGTTTTTCTATTTATGTTTTCAAAATTCTGTAAATTGACAACAAAAATATGTTTGTTAAATCTGTTTTCTTTTTTTTGTTTCCAAAAAAATAAAAACTTAAACAGAAAAACGAAAAAAAAAAAATTTGTTTTCACTCTGTTTTCTTTTTATGTTGCAAACATTTTTATAAATTGAATTATCATATTAAAATAAATTACTTTATTCAAATATTTTAGTAAACTAAAATTATTGTTAATAAATAATATAATTTAATTAAATAAATTATTTAAATAAATTTGTAATATATTTATTA
>QLOD02000016.1:22161639-22176972 GCA_003260245.2 Sideroxylon spinosum | reverse complement strand
GTAAGGCCATAAGGCCAAGATTTTATTTTAAATTTTAGCAGGGCCGAGACTTAGACACTATTATTTCAGTCACTCACTTGAATGTTTGCTATTGACTAGATGTATTTGACTTGAGTTAGGGTTTATTTAGCTACTATAGATGGTTTATGACTCCTCCACTCATTCCTCGGGTCACGAAATTCGGGGTGTGACAAGTGTCCAATTAGAGTGATATTTTTATTTATTTCATGTATTTTTACATGATTTACACATTCATATTAAAAAGATCTATAACTTGGCACTCAGGTATCTCATTAGAGCGATATTTTGTTCCATTTCATGTATTTTTATGTGCTTTACGCATTCGAGAAAAAACGGATGAAGAAAATATCGCTGTAACCGAGCACCCAAGTGCCTATTTATAGCCATTTTTTATTTTAGATGTGTAAATCATGTAAAAATATATGAAATGAAACAAAATATCACTTGAATCAGATACTCAAGCATCAAGTTATGGCTACTTTTAATTTGGCAGCGTAAATAACATAAAAATACTCAAAAAGAACAAAAATATCACTGTAATCAGACACCAAAGCACCAAGTTGTAGTTATTTCTTAATTTGGATGCGTAAAACACATAAAAATACACGAAATGAAGTAAAATATCACTCTAATCAGACATCTAAGAACTAAGTTATAGCCGTTTTTATTTTGGATGCATAAATTACCTAAAAATACATGAAATAAAGTAAAATATCACTCTAATAGGACACTTGAGTGCCTTGTTATGGCAGTTTTTAATTTGGATCCATAAATCAAGTACAAAAACATGAATTGAAGAAAATCATCACTTTAATCGAACTCTCGTGCACCATGTTATGGTTGTTTTTAATTTAGATGCATAACTCATTTAAAAATACACGAAATGAAGAAAAATATCACTCGAATTGGATTCTCGAATGACTAGTTATAGCCTCTTTTAGTTTGGATGCGTAAATCATGTAAAAATACACGAAATGAAGAAAAATATCACTCTAATCGAACTCCCCAGTGCCATGTTATGGCCTTTTATAATTTGGATGCGCTAATCACATAAAAATACATGAAATGAAGAACAATATTGCTCAAATTGGGCACCCGAATGATAGGTTACGGCCGCTTTTAATTTGGATGTGTAAATCGCATAAAAATACATGAATTAAGAAAAATATCACTCTAGTCGGATACTCGAGTGCCATGTTTTGGTTTTTATAATCTAGATGCATAAATAATGTAAAAATATACAAAATTAAAAAAAAATCACTCGAATCAGGTACCCAAATGCCAAGTTATCACTACTTTTAATTTGAATTCATAAATCACATAAAAATACTTGAAATGAAGAAAAATGTCGCTCTAACAGTTATAGCCCTTTTTGAATCGGATGCAAAAATTACCTAAAAATAGACGAAATGAAGAAAAATATGACTCTAATTGGACACTTGAGCATGATGTTATAATGGTTTTAACTTGGATGCGTAATTCACGTGAAAATTCATGAATTGAAGAAGAATATCACTCAAATCAAACACCTGAATGATGAGTTATAGCTCTTTTAATTTGGAACATAAATCATGTAAAAACACATGAAATGAAGAAATATCACTCCAATCAGACACTAGATCTCCCAGCTACAGCCATTTTAATTTTGATGTTAAATCAATTAAAAATATATGAAATGAAAAAAAATATTAATCTAATCAGGCAACCGAGCACCCAGATATAGATGCTTTTAATTTAGAGTCGTATATCACAAAAAAATACACAACATTAAGAAAAATATTACTCAAATTGGATATCTGCACACTAATTTGCATCCATTTTTTTATTGGAATGTGTAAATCATCTAAAAATACACGAAATAAAAAAAATATAACTCTACTCAAACACCCGAGCACCATGTTATGGCTGTTTTTAATTTGATAACATAAATCATATAAAAATATATGAAATAAAGAAAAAAATCACTTGAATCAAACATTTGAAAGTCAAGCAAGTAATAATCGCGTTTAATTTGGATATGTAAATCAAATAAAACTACAAGAAATGAAAAAAATATCACTCTAATTCGATACCCAAGCACTAAGTTATATTCGTTTTTAATTTAGATGTGTAAATCACCTAAAAATACACGCAATGAAGAAAAATATCATTTTAATGGGATACCAAAGTACCATGTTGTGGTCGTTTTTAATTTGGATGCGTAAATCACGGAAAAGCACACGAAATAAAGAAAACTATCATTCTAATTGGACTACCGATTACCTAATTATAGCTATTTTTAATTTGGATGTGTAAATTACGTAAAAATATATGAAATGAAGAAAAATATCACTTTAATTGAACACATGAGCACCAAGTTAGAGTTGTTTTTAATCTGGATGCCTAACTCACATAAAAATGTATGAAATGAATTAAATTTCGCTCTAGGCAGACACCCGAGTACCAAGATTTAGCCCTTTTTAATTTGGATGCGTAAATCATATAAAAATACATGAAATGATAAAAATATCACTCTGATCGGACACCTGAGAGCTCAATTAGTGCCATTTTTTAAGTGGGGGATGCTTGAATTGCATAAAAATACATAAAATGAAGAGAAATAGCACTCGAATCAGATGCCTAAGTGCCATGTTATGGAGACTTTTAGTTTGACTACGTAAATAACGTAAAAATACACAAACTGTAGACAAATATTACTTTAATCAGATTTTCTTGCCCATATATTACCTTTTTTAATTTTTATGTGTAAATCATGTAAAAATACATGAAATAAAGAGGAATATCACTTGAATCAGACATTCGAGGTGCTTTTAATTTGGCAGCATAAATTATTTTAAAATACTCGAAATGAACAAATATATCACTGTAATCGGACACCCGAGCACCAAAGTTATAGTCGTTTTTAATTTGGATGCTTAAATTATGTAAAAATACATGAAATGAAGAAAAATATTACTCTAATCGGACAGCCAAGTGCCCAGTATTAGACGTTTTTAGTTTGGTCACGTAAAAATACACGAAATGAAGAAAAATATCATTTTAATTAGATACTCAAGTGCCTGTTTAAAAATTTAAACTTAAGAAAAATCTCAACCTTGATAAAATTGCCAAATCAAACTTAAAACAATCAACTCATTTACAGTGATTGGAAACTATCCCAAAATGGAAAAGACTGCTGAGATTGGCAAATTGAAATCACTCCGAGTCAAAAGATCTCATAGTAGGAAAGAGGATAAAACTTGGAGTGGATGATTTTATTTCCATTCAAATCAGTATAGGTTTTGTTGTTTTACACCACAAAGAAAAAATAATAATAATAATTAATTAATTAATTTAAAAAAGAGCTTGGTGTGTTTTGATGAAAGTGGTGGTGTGTATAAGCCATCTCAACTTCATTTTTTTTTTTTTTTTTGGTGTATAACTATTTAGGAGTGTTTGAATTCCCCCTCCCCCCCCAAGAAAAAAACCAACTTCTATTTTTTATTTTTATTCCTTAACAAACCAAACACCACTTTAGATGATCACTACATTTCATATACTTATATTTTACAATAAAAATTAAATAAAATTTTAACCTTTTCAAAAATATACATTCATTCATTATTATTTTGTTTTTACAAAAAATAAAAATTACCATAACTTTATTTTGTTCAACTTTTCCTCTCATTTTTCTATTTTACCTATATGATGACACTTTTTTTAAAGATATCAATCAAATGGGTGAAAATTGCATTGGAATAAATTTTCTCCTAACATCTTTATAGGATGAGAAATCTTTGTTAAATGTAAAATGTTTAAACCTAAAGCTGGAGCTTTGCTTTAGCAATTGACAATTCCTATTTCTTAGATGGCACAAGTACAGATGTGAATAGTCAAATGTAATATAGATTGGCATAAGTCCAAAAGTGTACACTAGTGAATAGGACTTACTCGTCCAAGTCTCTCAAGTATTTTAGCCATGAATTCTTCTTCTTTTTCTTCAACTTCTTTTTTTTTTTTTTTTTTATAAATTAAAATCCCTATCCCATCCTTTATACATATGCACTAGCAATAACCTATTCCTACGATACTCTGATTATATTTCTTATATAGTTGAAACTATGGGTAAAAAGTTCAAATAAGAACAATTATGATAATCTATGAGTTTTAATATTTTTTTCCAAAATTTTAGGCCTTACCAGCTTATACATGTATTTCGATCTCTCTCATTAATTAATTTTTGATGAGCACTATAAAAGAAAATATAAATTCTGATACTTTAATTAGCAAGGTTGAAATTTAAGTTGACAATTTTAATTTGCATATAATCTCTACCCTTGGAATATGATGAAATTTGAAATGCGTAAGCTGTTTTGTGGATTATATGGTAGTGGAGTCCACTAAACTGAGGATTGAGTGAGAAGTTAATAATATAAAAATAAAAAAATAACTCTTGATCTGTTGGATCTTAGTTTGTGAGAGAGATTGAATTATATTCGAATAAGTCTTGTCAGTTTAAAAGTTTGACACAGTAAAAAAAAATCTATTTGAATGAATCATTTAATAGCGTTCAAACGAGTTCTCTTAAAAATTTTAAGTTTGTCTTTCAAACATAAAAAAGTTATTGATGCGTTATAATTTTATTAACTTTTTGTCTTTTAAACACTCTATTAATTTGGAAAAAATTAATTTTTTTATTTGAGAAGAAAAAAATTAATTTAAAAATTAACTTTCAATTCATTAATTTGATATTATTTATAATTTAAAATTTTAAAATAATTTTTAATAAATTTATTATAAATTTAATAACTTTAAAAAAAAAAGTAATGAAGGCTATGGAGAGAGAAGGAAGGTGGGAGAGAGCGAGCAAACTGTAGCGAAGATTGGAAAGAGGGAATGCTATAGTGAAGATTGAACGTGCAGAAAGAGCATTAATTGAGGTTTCAGAAGGAAAAGCAACTCTGATTGTATGTATGGGCGGGAGCTTGTGAAATAAGTTTTGTTGGTAAAAATATCTCAACCATCCAATCTTAATTTTTGTTTGTAAAATTCAATCTCCATCATTGATTGTAGTTTGTGAGAGGGATATTTTTGAAACTTGTTGTGTTTTATTATATAAATAAACTTCTTTTTTTTTAATGTAAAAAGAACTAAATTAATAATAAGAAAGTACAAAACTTCAGGGTATACCCTTCACATTACAATGACTTTAAAAAAAAAAAAAAAAAAACAAAACTAGCTTTTAAGATTCACAAGCTAGATAAAGACCCATAAAAACTCAAAGTTTGAGACTAGTTCAAGGCATAGGAAAGAACTAGAAAGCCATCCAGACCAATGTTGAAGAGTGATCCAAGTGCCACAGCCCAAAGATAACAAGTCAACAACAGTTACAATAACTAAGTACCCAAGAAAATAAAAAACCACAATAACATCTCAAGGAAACCAACATCAAGCAGCATACACAACAAATCAGATCCCCATGAAGGTGCCACCTGACCAAAAGTAGCAAGCAACAACAATAAATATGTCAACAACCTAACATCTTAGCAAACACAATAATAAGTAAACATCCATCCACTTGAACACCCGCAGTAGCCATCAGCCTAACACTTGCACTGCAAAACAAATTTATAATTAGCTACACATAGCTCATCACAATAGTAACAAATTGCACCATAAGCATAAGTGGAATGGAGACCAGCAACTCTCAAAGCTAAAACTATTAGGAAAAGGACAACTTTCTTATTTATATAACTTTATTTCAATAGCTATAAACTTTGAGATAAGATAACTAAGTCCTTACTTCCAAAAGTAATTCTTATATAACCACAAATATATTTTGCTAATTAAAATTTTGGAATCACTAAGCTTAACAAGCCTAATTCAAATACACTACTACTTGACTTGATTTAGTTCAATTATAGAAGTGAAACTATGATTATGAGTTAAATTCTTTTGTTAGATCTACTCGAATAGTTGTTGAATTCTTTTGTTTACTCCATAAAAATTATTTTGTTTTCTTGAAATTTGTTAGGCATTTTGATTTTTACATCTAATAGCTATCTAAATTTTTGCAACGATATAAACCTAAAAAATTTCAGAAGTATGAGTGATCAAATTCAGTCATATACCAAAATTCAAACTAGTTCCAGTTTCTGCTCGACATTATATTGCTAATCTAAGTTTAAGCAAGACACATAATTTAGCATCTAATCACTCTTTTATATCTACATGTCTTAAAAACACATACACATACACACACAAAGAGAGAGCGAGAGAGAGAGAGAGTATACTGGTAGCCTTATAATACTACCCACACCATCCCTAGAAATACACACAACAAACAATACCAAAAAGTAACAAAGAAAATTTACTGTTCATCCTATGTATCAACGGTTCCTATTCACTGAAAGATGATAATGGCTAAAACAGATTTGGCGTTCATTTATATAGTAAAACTTTCTTCCATTTTGTTTCAATTCAATTGCATATGTACAGTAATACACATACCAAAACAAAAAACCCTATCCCCACATACACATGTTTTCTATCTATCATGTGTTTAGATATGTTGGAGAGTTCATGTGACATATCTTCTATCTAAATTGATTAATTTTGAACATAGGAAATGAAAAAATGGATACAAGGAGATATAATGTAAGCACCACATGAGACACTTACTTGCATCATTGACTGAGGGTTTGCGGTATAGGTTGTCTTAATGGTCTCCTCCTACAGCCACAAATTTAGAGAGTTAAGAAGGAGTGCAAGGAAGGATTGTCACAAGATATTCTAAAGAGAAGATCAAATTACCTCCAACTGCAATCCATAATGAAAAGTAACCATTCTTATATCTTCTAAACTTGATTCAATGGACATCTCCTACAAAGAAATGAAGAAAATTCACTATAGAAAACCAACATATCAGTCTATTAATCCTACCCAAGGATCACAACAGTAGGTAAATGCATCTACTATAAGGAATAGAATCTTACGTCTTCTTGACTGTAAATGTCTACAAAGTGATAAAGAAGAGGCTCCAAGTTTATTTAGACCTATAAACTAATCATATTCAGCACAAATCTAAATGATAGAAAAAAAAAAGGATTAACTAGTGGATTCAAGCATCTTACTCCTCCATATTTGAGGATTCTTGAAATGATCCCAATGTATTTAGTGATGTTGTGTGCTATATCAACGAAGAAACATGTAACAACTACATCCCAAATTAACTGCAACATGATGCCTACTGATTAAATCATGATGGAAATATCATACCCTAGGAGCATGTCGAAACATTGAACAACAAAATGTGCTACTGGCATAAGTAATTTGGAAGACATCACAAGAAAAAAGAAAAAGAAAAAAAATCTCCTAGAAAAATGGGGCAATTGCTTTTATACACTTTGTACTAAAAGGTGAAAATCACCCACGAACACAAATTTCAAAATATATAAATAATATAGGATGGATACAATTGAGGTAGCTTATCATTCCTTGGGAAGAATTAAATTATATGTTCTATAGGAGAATAAATAGGGAGGAAGTAAAAGAAGTATTGAAAATGTTGAGGAATGATAAAACAGTCGGGCCAGGCTATAAGACAAGTGTTGTTATATGGATCAGAGTGTTGGGCAGTAAAGCATAATTATTTTCAAAAGATGGCAATTGCGGAGATGAGAATGCTAAGATGGATGTGTAAGATCACAAAGAGAGATAGGATTAGGAACGAGGAGATTAAGGACAAAGTAGGAATAGCACCAATTAAAGATAAATTGAGAGAAAATCGATTAAGATGGTTCGACCATATTAGATGGCGTCCAATGTAGGCTTCGGTTAAAAGGTGTGAAAGCATGAAGATTGCCAAGAGTAGAAGATGGATAAGGAGATCCAAGAAGTTAGAAAGAAACTATTAAATAGGACCTTGCCTACATGGATCAAACAGAGGACGTGACTTTAAACATATATTTAATTGGCATTGTCAAATCTATATAATTGACCACACCTAGTCAGAAAAAGCTTAGCTTAGCTTGGTTTTGTTTTAATAAAATAAGACGGTTTTGAACATGTCTTTCTCACAGACTAAGATCTAAGGGTTAAGAATTTTTTTTTCTTTCATTCAACAATTGAGATCATTTTACATTTTTAAGTTTCTGCTCAATTTTTATTTTAGTGGACCTACGAACATCTATCTAACAAATTGGATTGGGCATTTTAAGTTTCACAATATTTAAAGGGTAGAGATCATATGCAAATCAAAACTCTCAACTCATATTCCTTCTAATTATGGTTTAAGGAAGTTGAATATTCCAAATTAAAGAATTATAATTTGTGTTTTTTTTATGATTGCTTATCAAAAATTAATTGGAGACAGAGAGACCAAAACACATGTAGCTGATAGAACCTAAAGTTTTGGGGAAAAAAATTAAAACCCATGAGTTATCCTAGTTTTTTCAATTTGAAGTTTTCGTACAAAGTTTCAAATTTATAAGAAACTTATCTAGTGTTATAGGCATGGGTTACATTTACATCTCTGTACGTAAGACGAAAGTAAAATCCTAAACGGTGTTAAATTTTCATATAAAAAATACAAAATTACACATTATTAGACAAACCTGATCAGGGATGCAAAGTGTAAGGGATGTAAAGAACAAGGGGTGTAATGTGACCTTTTGAAGTTCATAAGGTTTAGTCATTTTTTTTTTCTTTTTCTTTTTCTTTTTGAAAGGTGAAAAAAATAGATTAATATAGAAATAATTACAAAAATCAAAGGAGCATACCCCCGAGTAAACAATGAAGCTCATAATCAAATGCCTCACGTGGCAACGGTCAGATCCACAATGAATATGAAATTACCCAAAAATAACAAACCCAAGGTTCAAAACCTTATAAAATGGCATCAAACTAGCCAAGACTCACCAAGCAGAATCATCGTCATTCCCAGTATCAGCAGAATCATAATTCATGATTTCAGAAGAATGCTAATGGAGGTCAAGAGCAATCAACAAGCATTTGAAGAAACAAGATTCTCCAACATGCATCAGTGATCAAACCCACCAACTGATATAATGGAAAAAGAAAATATATGACTCCTCGCTGCACCCCTCCGCAAACAAAGCAAAAACCATGGAAGCCAACTGGAAATCCATTAAATAAAGTCAACTGCAATCCACACCATTCACCATCAAAACAATACCCAGCAGCAAGTCATAACTGTAACGTATCATCATAAATGCAATTCAAGCCAGTAAGTATCCAAAATGTGAATCAGCCTCAATAGCCCAACATCAACACAGGTGATACAAATGCAACCAGCAGCAGCTTATTCAATCCTCAGAAGATAACATTTTAGCATCAAAATTTAGACCAGTAAATGCCAACATTCCAAGTAGAATGAGCTTTGCAACCAACATCCACACGGCAAAACATGAAATTAAGCACTCAGACCAACAAGAGTCACATGATGTTGATAAAACATCTAAACAGTATGCTCAGATAACCCATCAACAAAGTTGAACAAATTAAAATATAGCAGCATATAACGAGGCTACAAACCATAGTAGCATTCCACTCCCAAGCCGTAGCAAAGCATGCAACCAAGTGCTTGTCCTCCTTAGCAGAATTAATTCCAGGTATACAAAACGTCAAAATGAATCAACATCTTACTTGCAGCAGGCTACTTGACCATCCAAAACTAGTAGCATACAGAAAAAACAAGCAGCAAAATGTTTCTGTCAACTTTGCTACTAACTGGCATCCATACACTAATTGCAGCACCAAACCTCCCAAGAAGGAACATGAATGAACAGGACATTAAACCCATAAGTAGGTCAAAAAATACTTTACTCACAACCCCAAACCTCTCTAAATTCACTGCAGGTCAGCAACAATGCACCACTTTATAATACAAAATGGAGAAAGAACCAAATACCAAGCAACCAGCAACCATTCTACATCCAAGCTCGCACAGGCAAATGTATCAAGAAAAGAGGTGACATAATTTATTGTCTCCAATCACTACCAGCTAAAAGCAGTAAGCAGAAACATTACACCAGCAAAAGCACATCAGTGGCCCATAAACTGTACAAACAGTAACCAATAATAAATAGCAACCAACAGACCAGCCTTAGGGAATCGGCAATAATGAAGCATCGAAATGCGAGCAAATCGTCCCACAGTGCATAGCTCGCATTTCAAGGGACATTTTAGTTATACCAGCCCAAACGTCAAACGCAATATAATATAATGCACAGACCGTGCAATATATCCGAAGGAAGATTCCAGACTTGAGTCAAATGTTGATTTGCTGGAGAGTTAGGAAACCTCCCGCAGCTTAGAATTCTTGAACGCACCAAGTTCACAATCATCTTCGTAAGTGTTCCCACATCCGGATAGGAAACCCCATGCAATCATTTGTTTCTTTCACGCCAAAGAAAATTTATAGCAGTAGCGAAACATAATCTACCAATTAAGGAAAGAAGGGAAGATCCTTTGAAATTACGTAACATCCAGCCGATTGTATCAGCCCAAGACGGGGATGAGAATTGAGGCCCACACTTTGCCCTAACAGTATACCAAACTCTATTAGTGAAACTACAACCAAAAAACAAATGATCATGGTCGTCACATTAGATAGATGAATTTCAAATGAATGGATTTGAGTTTTGACTTTATAGAAATATACGACAGTTATGGAATAAAATATCAAAATGTCATAAAAAATTACAAATGAACATATGAGATAGATGTATGCATTTCAATTAGGATCATATTCTATGATTACTCTACCATATATGTTTTTTATTTTCATTTGAAAATGCTATAAGAAAAGAAATGTCACATTTTTTTTATGCATGTCGAAGTTACGGAAAGAAAAAAAATATTTTATTTTTTTGCTTGGTTTATACACTTTTGAGTTATTTTATTTTCAGGTTAATTGAGAAACTAAGGACAAAGATAAAGCAGAGATGCATGACACTTATTTGCTATTATTATTGTACAAATTGAATCTTTCGAATGAAGGATATCAAGTACAAATAGAATCAAGAGTGTTTCGAAACACATTAGGAGGAACAAAGTACTGCCTTTATTCCTAACATCTTTTTATTTCACCTTAGAGTATTAACTACAAGCTAAAACATCAATGACACTTTGAATACGATGATGATGCTATGCAATGCAAATATTTTAAATAAAAATGAATTGTAGACTCTTAAGAGGAAGAGGGTTTGTGTGGAATGCTACTCGATTTTAGCATCCACTCCGTTGAACCCTCGATTGGTTAGGCAAAACCCCAGTGTTTGCTTGATTTTAGCTCCACTTTGCTGAACCGTGGATACTCTCTACATGATGTTATATATGTTGGCATATTCTCAGACATTGTTCCCAATCCAAGAATATTGGTTGTTTCCGTGTGAAGCTTCTGCCGTGGCGAAAATGGTGTGTAGCCTTATTGTGGGCCAACTGACGGCATCATGGTGATGATGTTATATACTTTAGGGATAAATGGAGTAAGGCTGGGTCTCTTGGCCGGTGCCCAAGTACCCACACTACTAGCTATTGAAATTGTCATGTACTATATTGGGATATATATATATATATATAAATGATCCATCCTTGAACGAATGATGACCAAAAATAATGCTTCCACTAAGTTGACCACTTCAGTCCGGGGCACCAAAAAAGTACCGAACCATTTACACGTGTTCTGTATCGCGTACCTTAAGAAACCACGTTCTAGGTAACTAATAAATAGAAAAACACCCATCATTATATGGAACTTGTTAGGAGGGTAGGATAGAACCAAAAGCTAAGAAAAACTATTAAGCTCGTATATCCTAATAGCTAGAACAAAGATTTAAATCTATAACAGAATGCTACTCGAGTTCAAGATAGCCAACAGCGAAGAAACTAAAAGGTAAAATTGAGTCATTTCAACATTTATCCAAATTCCACCACCCCTCAGAGAACCTCAATTACAATATATTCCAAATGAAGGAGTGGGTTTTCCAGAAGAAAAAAGAACCCCATGAAACCCACCAATTTGATGCTCACAAAAAGTTTAACTCATCAGATTTTTGAAGTCAAAATTATTGAGCTACAAAGACATCATCCTCCAATGGAAAACACTTGAAAAATCAAAAACATCTTGTAGGCAAAACATCTATGGGATGCTCTACTAGTTAGATTTGGTATACAGTGGGTGAACTCAAAGAAGGTTAAGAATATTTTGTAAATGTGGTGGGGTAATAGGATGGAGGCTAGAAAAAAAAGCATGGCAAATAGCTCTGTTACGTTTTGTTGGCTTATATGGATGGAACACAATAGAAGAACATTCTAGGGCATTAAGCTGCCTTTACATAGATTCAAGGGTTCTTTTTCAATCAAGCTGTATAGTTGGTTAGAGAGAGGGATAGCACCAGATATAGATTATTTTGATCTTTATAGAGGATATATCCATGTAATGATTTTTTAGGTGTGTTTTCACAACATTTTCTTAATGCCTTACTAATAAAATTTCATTAACTAATCAAAAAGAAAAAGCTCCATTGATTTTATCTACCATTCTCTAGCATACTCTTACCACTCCTCGAGCATGCATGAGAGAGAGAGAGAGAGAGAGAGAGAGAGGATACCAAATTCATTGTGCAAACGGTTCCAAGTCAAACTCACTATGTGATATTACATTCAGGTAGAACATGTTAAAACAAAAAAAAAAAAGAAAAACTAACTGAAAGCTATAACTTGGATCATAGGGTGCGTTTGGAAATTTTTAAAAATTTTTGGCAATCTTTTAGCTAAAGTTGCTAGGTGCAAGTTCTTATGTATTTGGTAACCAAACCAAACCAAGCCTTTTCCCACTAGGTGGGGTCGGCTATATGGATTTGACGATGCCAATCAAATTTGTGTAAAGCCATGTCCTCAGTTAGATCCATGGAGGTAGGGTTATGTTTAATAGTTTCTTTGTAACTTTTTTTAGGTCTCCCTCTTCCTCTCCTACTCTTGTCAATCTCCATAATTTCAGACTTTTTAACTGGTGCCTACATTGGATGCCTTCTAACATCACCAAACCATCTTAAATGATTTTCTCTCATTTTATTTTCAATCAGTGCTATTCCTACTTTACCTCTAATCTCATCGTTCCTAATCCTATCTCTCCTTGTGATCTCGCACATCCATTTTAGCATTCTCATCTCCGTAACTGCTGTCTTCTGAACATGATTATACTTTACTATCTAAAAGGGATGTCATCTGGGGTCATCATTTTCATTTGGGTCATCCATCATTTACAACTCTTAAGGTCATGTTTCCGTCTTTCAGAGGATTAGATACAAAAAGCTTTCATTGTGATGTGCGTGAATTCATAAAACATACTTGTGTATATTTCCCTATTAATAATAAAAAAACTTCTACTCCATTTCATTTGATTCACAGTAATATTTGGGGTCCTTCTCCAGTTCCTAATATAATTGGTTCTCGATCGTTTGTTTCATTTATAGATGATTGCACAAGAGTTACTTGGATATTTTTGTTGAAACACAGATCAAATGAGTCATGTCCTACCTACTTTCCATTCTTTGGTACAAAATCAGGTTGTTTCAAAAATTAAAAGGTTTCGGTTAGATATAATACAAGGGATTATTTGAATCAAACTATATCTCTAATTTCCAAAAACAAGGAATCATTCATGAGTCCTCTTGTATTAGTACTCCACAACAAAATGGGGTAGCAGAAAGGAAATATGGACATCTCTTAAACACTACCAGAGCACTTCTTTTTCATCAAAAATTACCAAAACATTATTGGGGGGAAGCCGTCCTCACATTTACATACATAATAAATAGATTGCCATTATGTGTCTTAGAGTCAAAGGGTCCAATGGAGTCAGTCTCTAAGTTTTATGTTGATATGAGAACTATAGAAAATCTTGTACTTAGATTATTTGGTTCTACCTCTTATGTTCATGTTCATAGTAATCAGAGGAAAATACTTGAGCCTAGAGCTATCAAATGCATATTTGTAGGATTTTCACCAATTTCGAGGGGATATAAATGCTATCATCCACCTTCTAGGAAATTCCAAGTCTTTGCCAATGTAACCTTTGCTGAAGTGAAACCATATTTCTCCAAACCTTTATCTTCAAAGGAAGTTTGTATCTATTGAAGATAAAGATTCTTGTTCGATTGATTTGTCTTTGTCGTCTTCTCCTTCCTTGCCCATGTCGTCAACCAAGTCTATTCCAAAACTAGTGTCAAATACTAAGTCTACTGAGTCTACCTATGATGAAGCTACTGAGTCTACCCCTACAGTTTCACACCTAGAGTCCATGTTGAACGACGTAACAGCTGTAGAAAAAACTATTGATGATAGGAACTATGAAATGGTGTACTTAAAGAAGAAAGCTGTTGTTCCCGATCTGACACAAGTTCAAGATTCTAATCTGAGCCTTATAAATGGGGTAGTTATAAATTCTGAACCTGCACACCAAGAACATTATACGAGACCAAAAGCCCTAACTAATGATCTTACACTCCTTATTTCAATAAGAAAAGGAACCCGAGAGTGTACTAAACAGCCTTCGCCTTTGTATCAGTTGTTCCATTCTATATCCTTCCAAAAATTATCACCATCCCATAGAACCTTTCTTACTAGCCTAAACACTATCTCTATACCCAACACCCTTTTCAAGGCATTACCTAATGAAGAATGGAGAAAAGCTACGAGAGTTGAAATGGAAGCACTATAGAAAAACAAGACTTGGGAGATAGTTGAATTACTGAGTGCAAAAAAGCCGGTGGGATGCAAGTGGGTGTTCATCTTAAGAGTATAAAGCCGATGGGTCACTAGAGAGATAAGGCGAGGCTAGTAGCAAAAGGATACACTCAAACATATAGAGTAGATTATCATGAAACCTTTGCTCTTATTGCAAAAATGAACACAGTAAGGATGCTCTTGTCTTTGATAGCTAACCTTGATTAGGAATTGCAACAGTTTGATTTTAAAAATGAAATCTTATATGATGACTTGGAAGAAGAAATATGCACGAGTATTCCTCCCAGTTTTGGTGAAAATATGTAAATTAAAGAAAGCTCTTTATGGTGTTAAGCAGTTACTTAGGGCGTGGTTTGGAAGATTTGCCAAAGCAATGCTTGTTATGGGGTATAACCAAAGTCAAGGGGATTATACATTTTTTATTAAACACTCAAGAAACAGGGGGAGTCACAACCTTGCTGGTATACATTGTTGACATAATCACAATAGGAAATGAAGAAAAAGAGAGAAGTAGTTAAGAAATGTTTGATTAAGGAGGTTGAGATAAAAGAGTTAGGGAGA
>QLOD02000016.1:22128790-22139526 GCA_003260245.2 Sideroxylon spinosum | reverse complement strand
AAGAAGAAGACGAACCCGTACCTTAACTAATTTCTTTCTATTAATTGAGAAAGAGAACCTGATATGCTTTGCTTTGATATGGCTGGACATAGACAATAGATAGTAGCGGTAAAAATGTTTGGTTGCCTGCACTAAAAAAATAGTGAAATAAAGCGGTCGGAGATAGTCTCTGGCCAAGGACACTCCGATGCTTAAGTTAGTCACAGGCCTAATAAATAATACTCGCATCTAAAGAGAGAATCGGTTAGAGAGCGAAGTAGAAGAGAAGATGAAGACGAACCCGTACCATAACTAACTTCTTACTACTTATTGAGGAAGAGAACCTGATATACTGCATGTTGATATGACTTGACATTTACGGTAGGTAGTAGCATTAATAATATTCGATGACCTGCCTGAAACAAAATTAGCGAAATAAAACGGTCGGAGATAGTCTACAACCAAGAAGTCTCCGATACTTAAATTAGTCACACGTCTCATGAATAATACTCGTATGTAAAGAGAGAAACGGATAGAGAGAGAAGTGGAAAAGAAGAAGAAGACGAACCCGTACCTTAACTAACTTCTTACTGTTTAATGAGAAAGGGAACATGATATGCTGTATGTTGATAGGACTTGATATCGACGGTAGATAGTAGTATTAATAATATTCGATAACCTATATGTGACAAAAATAGTGAAATAAAATGGTCAGAGATAGTCCATAACCAAGGACTCCCCGATGCTTAAATTAGTCACAGGTCTCATGAATAATACTCGTATGTAAATAGAGAGCCGGATAGAGGGAGAGAGAGAGAGAATAGGGAGAGAAGAGGAAGATGAACCCGTACCTTGACTAACTTTTTACTATTTATAGTGATAAAGAACTTGGCGTGCTATACGTTAACATGACTAGATGGTTGATAGTAGTATTAATAACGTTCGCAAACCTACATGTAACAAAAACATTGAAATAAAGTGGTCGGAGATAGTCTATGACCAAGAACTCTCCGATGTTAAGTTAACGCAGGTCTCATGAATAACACTCGTATGTGGAGAGAGGGTCGGATAAAGAGAGAGAGAGAAGAGGAAAAGAATAAGAAGACAAAGAGCCCGTACCTTAAATAACTTTTTACTATTTATACAGATAAAGAACCTGACGTGCGGTATGTTGACATGACTGGATATAGAGGGTAGATAGTAGCAGCAATAAATTTGGGTAACCTAGATGGAAAAAAATGGTGAAATAAAGCGGTCGGAGATAGTTTCCGACCAAGGACACTCCGATGCTTAAGTTAGTCACAGGTCTAATGAATAATACTCGTATGTAAAGAGAGAATCGGATAGAAAGAGAAGTGGAAGAGGAGAAGAAGACGAACCCGTACCTTAACTAACTTCTTACTATTAATTGAGAAAAAGAACCTGATATGCTGTATGTTGATATGACTGGATATAGATGATAGATAGTAGCAGTAAAAATGTTTGGTTGCCTGCCTGAAAAAAATAGTGAAATAAAACGGTCGGAGATAGTCTCCGGCCAAGGCACTCGACGCTTAAGTTAGTCTCAAGTCTAATACATACTCTTCATAAAAAGGGGAAAAGAATTAAGTTAATTAGGAAGAGAATGCAATGGTATTCTTACTGGTTAAGAATAAAACTAGAGCAAATCATCATGTAGTATGAAAATTCATTTCCCTGCCCTATAAAACCTAGAACATGAAAAAAATATTAGGCACTTAGAGAAAGAAGTATTTCACTTTAGAATGCATAAATAGTTAAAACACAAAATGAGAATGTCAATTGTTACCATTCTCATATGCTCATAATTCTTTGCTCATATGCAATGTAGGAAAAAGTGATCAATATATTCATCCTCTCTCTCTAAAGTAAACACCACAATTCACCATCACTGTTCCTCCTAAAATGACAATGTCAATTGTTACCATGCATTAAACATAAAAAGTAAAAACAAAAAAAAAAGCCACCATTGGAAGCGCTTCATACTCCATATTCTAGTCCAAGGTAAATCCACCTCCTACTCCTTAAATAAAAGCTGATAATATGATTTAACTTCAAAGATCCTTAATTTAGACTTCATCCATTGAATGTCATCATCCCCCCTCTTACCTTCCTTGAATACATCATAAGAAGATTGCTGAAACAATCCAACTCCCACTCATGAAGATCCTTACAAAGACTAATATTCCAAATTGTAGTCCACTAACATTTGCTATCCTATATTTAGATGAAATCACCTTTATCCAAAATCTCTCTATTTCACAGGTGAATTTCCACAACCACTTCTTTAATAAAGCTTTGTTAAAAATTTTAAGCCTAAAATCCCAATTTCGCCCTCCCTTAGAAGTGAACACACTCTCCCATTCAGTTGAGTAATATTAAACTCTTCAATTGAAAAAACCACCCCATAAAAAGTTGCTTTTAAGTTTCTCTAATTTCTTAACCACTGACATTGGAATGGTGGAAAGAGAGAGAATGTACATAGGCAGGTGAGACAATGTAATCCTAATAAGAGTTACCCATTTGGATAAATAAAGCTTCTGCCATCCTAAAGCCTTAAATACATAGAAGGCAAAAAGGACCAATCTTGTATCCCATTGTTGAAGTTAGGTCATCAAAATTACCCACCTCCCCGTTCAGAATCAACTCAAACTTACCGTGATTTACCATAAGAGTTGAAATAACTTCAAAACATAACAACACACAATGAAGATGCCCCAGCTGTAACCGATCCACCCCAAAACATTATAATGAAATCATCAGCAAATAATAAATGGGAAACCACTATTTTGGTTTTCCTTACCAACTATGAAATCTTCAATGTAACACAACTTTGCCCACAAGTCTACTAAATGCCTCCATCACCATAATGAAAAGAAGATTGAAAATAGGATCCCTTTGGCTAAGCCCTCTAGTAGAAATAAAGAAACTAGTAGGAGAACAACTCACAATGATTGAGAACCTTACTTTATATACACATGTAAATCCACCTCCTCCATTTAGAATCAAACCCCATCATTCCTAACAAATGGATTGAAAAATCCCAATTGCATGTTGTAAGCTTTATCAATATCAAGATTAATGATAATTCCAGCAACGCTACTTCTAATCCTAGGATTTATTGCTTCAATCCCCTCTAATAGATTGAAAAATCCCAATTGCATATTGTAAGCTTTCTTAATATCAAGATTAAAGATAATTCCAGCAATGCTACTTCTAATCCTAGGATCTATTGCTTCAATCCCCTCTAATACAGCATCTACAATATGATGATGTCTATCCACAAATGCATTATGAGAATGTGTGAAAATACCACTCAAGAATTTTTTAATCTCAAAGCTAACACCTTTGCTAACAATTTATATAAACTTCCAACTAAATTTATTGGCCTAAAATCCCAAATGTCTAATGCCCATTCTTATGTGGAATCAATGCAACAAAAGAGGCATTAAGGCTTCTAGGAAATATCCCCTTCTCTTGAAACCTGGCAAAAACCTACATCACATTATTTTTCACTGCCCGAACAACAAGAAAGAATGCAATAGTCATCCCGTTTGGACATGGTAGATAAAGATTTAAGAGGTCTAGAACTCCACATTTACTAAAGCCATGCAGAATAGGACAACAGGAGTCAAAAAAGGCTTTTTCTGACATGCTTTATGGGTTCGATCAAGTGGACAAGTTCATCGGAATCTCCATGAGAAATTCCAACACCTTTTTTAAACTACACCAACATTAAATTGGATATTTTAGGCCTGATTATGACAATTAAGGTCGTTAAAAGCTTAGCACAATATGAAATTTCTTTTATGACGAAGCATTTTAGGGTTCCCTTTAGCCACAAAAAGCTGACTAATTGGGCTACTTTGGGCTATCATTGCATTTCTAAACACTAACAACAGCTAATTGTATTAATTTTATATGCTGTGTTAATTTTCAAAGTACATAAGACCTTTAGTTTAAGAAAAGGAGTCTGAAGAATGTAGGAAAAGAATTAACCAAGTCTAATTATAGACTTCTAAGAGATTACGATTACAATAAATTAAGATAAGGAGGAGGCAACTGATAACTCTAAGAATATTCCTAGAATCTTAGGGGCATCAACCCCGAAGTAGAATTGCATTGCAAAATCATCAATACGTATATTTGCCTAAAATTTCTTATAAATTTGTTTGCAATTGAACTAAAAGCATTAAACAACCATACATGGAATTCTTGATAATCTATAGTTAGACGTATCTCATCCTACTTAAATCCATAATGGACCACCAATAACATAACTTGATCGAAAACATAAAAACCCATGGGCCACTAGGATATATTGTCCATATGAAGCAAATTAAAAAAATCCCTTAACTCGTGAAATACAAATAACAAATGAATTAAATCAATCAACAACATTCAACAAAATAAACCCAAAAATAAGAGCCAAAACAAAGCTAGAAATTGACCATGAAAGGTCCCACGTTGGCAACTCCTTATATAGTGAAATGAGCATTATGATATAGAACATCATGAGTTGGGGAGCTTTCCGGATTCCCCTGTAAAGCCAGTGGGAGACCTCCAGGGCAACATATAATGGGATTGTTAATTAGCAACCATAGAAAAAAACTCATAAGAGGTAGAGAAATAAGGATGTGAAATTATTATTTATTTATTTATTTATTTATTTATTGGGTCTTTTTCCCCTTGCTCTCTATGCTCTCTCTTCATTTCTTTGTTTTGATTCCAACACGGCCATTTGCTCGTTTTGATGAGTGGGTCAGGGGTGAAATGGCTCAACCATGTGTGTTGACATAGCTTACTCATCTAGTATGATTATAAATCCTATAATTTTATTTGGAAATATAAAAATCACCCTGTTTTGGAGGTTTGTTGCCATACCTACCTAGTGTAAAGCATTTAGGGTTTGAGATTGGCTACCTTACCTATTGAATGGCGAACCACTCTTATTAGAATAGGTTAGACTTTGCTAGCTTAACCGTTGACCCAAACTATTGGGCCTTTACTAAACAAACCAACCTACTCAAGGCTTTTGTTCAGCAGTTAAATGGTAGGGGACTGGCTAGATCTGATAATAGTGGCCAATAGGTACAGGTCAATGTGAAAGTCCGCATATGTGATTCATATTTTAAGGACGTGCATAACATGTTCAACAGCAAGAAGGGTTTGGAAGCTGTTTCTGAGGGTTACCATGAATCTATTGACTGCCATACATATATATTATCTTCTTCATTCTTTATTTTCTTCATCCTTCTCTCTTTTTTTTTTTTTGGGGTATGAATACTTGCATTTTGGGGGGGGGGGATGAATACTTGTATTTTGGTCTCTTTTCTATCCTTTTGTATTGCATACCATTTGTTCTCACTTGGTACTCGCACTAATTTATATTTAACTAAACAACATGTATATAATATGAAGAGAACAGCCTTTATGGGAGCCAATGAAACTATTTTAGTAATGGATTCAGGTCCATAATCGTTGGTTGAATGCATAAGATCTTGTAGCACTTACCTATATTTTGAACATATAAAATGTCTACTAAACTTTACCTTGTCAGTTTAGTGTTTCCGGAACCACAATGTAACAACCACACTTTAATTTGGTTATTGGCATGTGCATATGATGAACACCAACAGTTTCCATTAGCTCGTATAGAAAGAATTTTCCTTTCCTTGCACAATACTAATTAACGATCACCGGAATGTTGCCTTTGCTTGTTCATAAATAAGGATTAAGGATTTAAAATTAGTTTTAAAATAATTAAGCTTTATTTCTTTCTTAAATGAAGTTTATAAGTGAATATTTAGCATTATGAAGCACATTGAGCACTTAATCCTTCAAATGATAGGAACTAGGGTTTGTAAGAATCTTATTGTACAACTACCTTTAAAATATTTCACCACTATGCCGTATGTCTTTAAAAGGTATTCAGATTAAACTTTATAGGATATCAAATTCTAAAACTGCTAGTTTACCAATGAATTATATCACATAGAAATTGAGCATCGTTAACATCTCATGTTTCAGGACAACCCAGGCATTAGATAATAGTGTAGCTACCACAAACAAATTTCACATTGATCCATCAATCAAAAATTATGGAAATTTATAATCATAGTTGAATATAGGGGTCACAAAAAAGTGGGCTGTCTTAACAATGTAGGCAAAGCCAACTTTTTTTGCATCTCCAAGTAGAAAGAAAAGAAAAGGCCATTACCCACTACACATATTATTCATATACGATAGTGAGAGGCATGGATTTGGTACAGAAACCTAACCTTTAGCATGAGAAAACCCATTTCCTAATAGTTGAAGATAGTAGTACATTATCATTTTCATTTTGTTCCCCTTCCATCCAACCCCATTCCGCCAATAGGCAGCACCCCAATTGCATGATTGGTGCAAGAATTATGGTTCACTCGGTTTCATTCCACAGCATTATTTTTAGATGGGAGATGAAAAACAAAATAAAAATGTTCTTGATGTGGGGATAGCCTTAGGAAACGAATGATAGAGTAGCCTAGCATTGGATTATCATTTTCATTTTGTTCTCCCATTTACCCCCTCCCCTTCCTCACTGGGCTATGACCCAAATGCATATTGGCTTAAGAATTAACAATAGATTAAAAGAATAATCTTTATAAAATTTCTTATGCTCAGGCAGACAAACATTCACTAAAATTAGTGATCACCTCCGATTTATAAACAGCCCTCTTGGAGAAAGTAATATATATATGCTTAATGTAGGATAGCTTTTGGAACTAATGACAAAGTTCACCTACAAATGGATTTGTGGTTGGTTTAGTGGAGGAAAGATTTTTGGGAGATAGTTTGAAAGGTAGAAGACAAATTACAAGTTTTGTAGAAGGGAAAAAAAAAAAGTTAAAATTCCTTATGCTATGAAAGTAATAATTTTTTGGATTTTCAAAGATGAGATTATTTGACTAAGGATGATGCTCTTAATCTGCCAAGAGGAGTTAAAAATTCTACTACAATAGATGCTAACGAAGGTTCATGCATTCCACACTAGATGGAGAAGACCTCGTGCTCATCTCTAATTGCGAAGGAATTGTTCTATCAAATAGAACAGAGCACTCTCAATTCCTGGCTCTATTTCATTCCAATACCTTGTTGCTTCAAGAGAGCCAGAGGTATCAAGCCAATGCAGAGGATTTAATTTAAGATCTAAAAATGCAGAAGGTTCAATACATGCACTGAGTGGCTTGGTGGATTCTCAACCATCTAAGGAGCATGGTGAGTTTGCTCTTTTCAATGTACTTGATCCTCGTTCTCCTTTACACAATACTTCGACACGTAGCCCATCTAGTGGCGGTCTTATTTCAAATTCCCACCACTTGGCGCCTCCTACCCTACTAACTAATGTGTTGGTCTCAAAACCTCTAAAACATTGCTTGCCGGATGACGACATTAGGTGTATAGATTATTTTTACTCCCAGCAGAATCTTGGTCCTAGCCCAAAGCCGAACATGGGCCTACCTACTCTTAAGCCCATTATAGAATAGCCTAACTAATACCATAAATAAGCTTACAAATCCTCATAAAACGTCAAGCCCATCCTCTTTCACACTCCCCATAGTAACTTTATACAGGCCCATAACTTCCCCAAAAAATTGTAACCCATCCAGTTTAGAGGATTTCTCTTTACTCAGCCAATTGTATGCTTCTGCTATCACCCCCAAGGAAATTGTCAATAGCTCCTGGGCTAAAGCCTCTTGGCAAGCTAACTTAGAACAACCAAAGCAAAGCCCAAAGGCCCCATGGGCTCAACTTTTTAAAGGTAACAGAATCGAGCAATGGGTTACACCTTGATTATATCTCAGGTATGACAATTGGCTCCACTACATATCCTAGAATTTCCTTTTCTTAGGATGAAATACATGAATAATTAGGTAAATGGAGTAATGTCCTGATAGGATATGTTATTTGTGCTAAACCACCGTTCAAGTTTATGAAGCAAATTGTTGAAAGGAGATGGAAGCCATTTGGAAATATTGACCTGTACATTCTAAAGAGTGGAGTTTTCATCTTCAATTTCTCTGATGAAGAAGCCAAACTAAAAGTTTTAGAAATGGGCCCATACTAGCCCATTTATATATAATATTTTTGTATAATATATATTTTTATTTATATTTAATATTTATAATATTTATTATATATATAATAGATAGTTAATAATTGTTATTATGTTTGGTAGGTAAATAGCGATGGAGACGGGGAGTCCATTACTTAGTGGGGACGGATATGGAGAAAATTTTCATATCCGTAAAGAGGATGGGGATGGGAACTGGGAAGGGTATTGTTAAACTAGAATGGGGACAAGGAAGGCCATACCGGTGCTGTTGACATCCCAAATTGGAATCAAGGGTACTATTACGTCCAAATTTTGTACCAAGCTAAAAATCCTCAAAGCTGTATTCAAAGCCTTTTATGTTGAAAACTATGGAGATATTACAAAAAAGAACTCTGGAAGCTAAGCAACACTTGGAAAGCATACAAGTGAAACTCCTGCAAAATCCTATGGGATTACCTAGACTTATAGGATTGATTATCAAGAAACCTTTGCTCCTATAGCTAAAATAAACTCAATCAAAGTCTTGTTATCTTTAGCTGTGAATCAACTGGCCATTACACGTGAAAAATGCCTTCTTAAATGGAGATCTTGAGGAAGAAGTCTTTATGAGTCTACCACCTGGAGTTAAGGGAACTTGGGACCAAACAAAGTCTGTACACGAAAAAGTCTCTCTATGGTCTCAAACAATCTCCTAGAGCTTGGTTTGAGAGATTTGGGAGAGCTGTGAAGAATTATGGCTACTGTAAAGGTCAAACTGAGCAATCAATCTTCTACAAACATGGTAGAGAAGGCAAGATTGCAATATTAATTATCTATGTGGATGATATAATATTGACAGGTGATGAAAATGAAGAATTGGCGAGAATGAAAAGAAGGCTTGCAGCTGATTTCGAGATCAAGGATTTGGGTGCATTAAAATACTTTCTTGGAATGGAGTTTGCTAGATCCAAAGAAGGTATTTTTTTGAACCAACGTAAATATGTCCTTGATCTACTTGATGAAACGGGTATGCTAAGGTGTAAACCAGTCGAGACACCCATTGAGTCAAACCTTAAATTGCAATTGTTTAAAGAAGAAGAAGTTCTGAATAGAGAGCAATATCAAAGACTTATTGGAAGATTGATCTATTTGTCACATACATGTCCAGATATAGCATTTGCAGTTAGCATGGTTAGCCAGTTCATACATGCACCTAGAAAGAAACAATTTGATGCAATCTATAGAATTCTCTAATACCTAAAGGGAACCCCGAGAAGAGGTCTACTGTTTAAAAACCATGGGCATTTACAAGTTGAAGCCTATACGAATGCAGATTGGGCTAGGAGTGCTATTGATAGATGGTCAACCTCTAGCTATTGTACGTTTGTTGGTGGAAATCTTGTCACCTGGCGAAATAAAAAGCAGAATGTAGTAGCAAGAAGCAGTGCAGAGGCTGAGTTTAGATCTATTGCTCATGGAATTTGTGAAGTGTTGTGGATTAAGAGACTAATAGATTTTGAAGTGTTGTGGATTAAGAGACTAATAGATTTTGAAGTGTTATGGATTAAGAGACTAATAGCAGAATTAAATACCTCTAGTCTGTAGCCCATGAAAGTGTACTGTGACAATAAAAGTGCTATCTCAATCGCTCATAATCCAGTGCTTCATGACAAAACAAAACATTTGGAGGTGGACAAACACTTCATTAAGGAAAAGATTGAAAATGGATTGATTTGCATCCCTACTACCAAACAAGTTGCACATGTGCTAACAAAGGGATTTCCTACAAGACAGTTTGATAGACTAATTGGCAAGCTAGCTATGGAGAATATCTTCAAACCAGCTTGAGGGAGAGTGCTGAAAAGGAAAGATTTAGTGACAATATTACTGAATATTTAGAGATTTGATAGCCATGAATATTTACTATAAATAGAATATTAGTTGTTGAAATCAAAATTAACGTGGAGTAATTAGTGGTAGAGATTGATTAGGGATTCATACCTTATTTAGGTAGATTTCCTGCTTTTAATTTAGGAGTTTTTTTCCGTCTTTATTTCATTATTGTATTATAAATATTGATCAACAGTTTGTACAGATTTATAAGAAATACAGAAAAGTTATTCACATTCTTCATTTCTGTCTGGACTAAATATTTTCTTTTGTATACTGGGGGTAGGCCCCTAGATACTTGTACATTTTCTCCCAATAATCCAAATTATCTTACTTACCAAAAACAAAATGTTACAAAAAATGAATGTAATTGAAATGAGAATGGTGTGATTAATATGCAATGAAATGAGAACAAATAAGAGTAGAAAGGAGAATGTAAAGGTGGCAACAATTGTGAGAAATGCTTTAATAATATACAACGGAGATTGATAGATGTGTCAATTAGGAGTGATAGCATCTAAATCATGGTAAAGCAAGGGGCAGGGTAAACCAAAACTAAAAATGTGGGTGGAAATAATAAGGAAAAACGTGGGAAGAAATAAAGAAGGAAAACATGGCTCGAGTTGCTTAAAAGACCCAGGGAATGAAAAACAAAGATACATGTAGTAGCTGACCCCATTTACTTGAGATGAGTTGGAGTAATACCTCCTAATTTCCCCTCAATTAGTCCTTTTTATTGAAGGAACTCTAAAACCTAAAAATTATTTATTTAATA
>QLOD02000016.1:22036922-22051208 GCA_003260245.2 Sideroxylon spinosum | reverse complement strand
GGAATACAGAAAGTAATCTAATTTCAACTCAAATTTGAGTTTCTTCTAATTGCCCAATTTAACCTTCATCTAGTCATGCCTCTACACTATCCTTGTCTCTTAATGTTGGTTGAGTTTTCCTTGGGTTGTTGGAAAAACCATCACAGTTGATGTTCATTTATTGTGGTCTCTTAAACAGATATAAGGTGTATAGATTCTCTTTGTATACATTAATGATTTTTTTTGCTTGTTCTTGAATAATTTTCTCAGATGCTAGATATGGACTAATTTATTGATTTAGTCGATAATTTGACACTTTGCGTTTGAATTAATTATATTGGGTTTCCAATTTGGCAATTGATTGTGCAGTAACTAAGAGAACTTAATTGGATTAGAAATTGGATTTATTCATTTGATAGTTTGGTTTGTTCTGTTTGGTCAGCTTTTTAATAAATTTGATCTTGGTTTCTAGTTTTTCTGCTTTAACTTGAATTTTCCTTTAGATTTTTGTTTCTTTTATGGTTGCGAGTCATTTAGGTTCTGACTAGATTTGCTAACTTTGCTAACCCATTGATATAATCCTATGGGCTATTCCTGTATTTAATATTATTCTTTGGATTCGTATCTGCAAGTTTGATAAAGTATCTTGATTTTGGTTGTTTAGCTTGATTTCAATTTACCTTCGGATTGAGGTTTATCTTATGCATGTCTTTGACATGCTAACAAGCGCACAGGGGTTTTGTAGGTTTTGGAGAAGCTTGGTTAGGCATGATCATTGGGAATTTTTAAGTAAATTTGCTAGTTTTTTTTGTAACCCCTTGGATATACTAGATTTGATTCTATCTTTAAAAATTTATCCCTCAGTTTATGTCTTAATTTGTGATTATTGTCTGGATTTGAATTTTGTGGCTTCTGATCTTTTGGCATTTCTGGCTAAGGAGGGTCTAGTTTTTGTAGGTTTGAAGAAGCTTTTTTTGTGGTACTGGGTGAAATTCTGAGTAAATATGTTCTCTTTTTTGGTGGTGATGGGTGAAATTCCGAGAAACTATGCTCTATCTTTCGTACCTTTTGAATGAGCTTATTTAAATAGAATCTGATATTTAGAAAACCTATAAAATTAATTAAATCATGGTTATTTGGCCTGATTTGAACTAAATGTTTCATGTTGAGGGGTTTTTTCTGTAAGTTGGCTTTGATAGGTTCGCTATATATTAAATTATGAGTAATACATGCTCCTCCTCTCATAACTATTTGCATCGTAAACTATTCTAAACTAAATATGACATCCATTAACCTAACTTCGTACCGGTTATTTGGCTGGATTTATATTAAACGTTTCAGATTGAGTTCCCTCCACTTGTTGGTTTTCAAGGTTCTTAGTTTGTACTGCTGGGTAAAGTTTTTGAGTAAATTTGTTGTCTCTTTCATAATCTTTGGATCATTGAGTGGCATGAAATTGAATTATGTCTTTAAATATTTTCTATCTAGTATCTTCTTCATCTTGTAGTGGTATGTATGTTAGAATTTTATACAAAATCTAGAAAGTTATCTAATTTCATCACAAATTTGAGTCTATATTTTCAAGCTTCATTGCTCGATCTAGCCATGCATCCACACTATCCTTGTCTCTTTTGTCGGGCGTGTTGTCTTTGGATCATTGGAGAAAAAACATTACACTTGATTTTCGTTTATTGTGGACTCTTAAAAAGATATTAGGTGTTTGGATGTTGGTTTTATAGGTTAATGAATTTTGTTTCTTGTTCATGAATAATTTCTCAAATGATCGATATAGATTGATTTATTATTTTAGTCAATAATTTGACTCTGCATTTGAATTATTGATATTGGGTTTCCAATTTGGCAGCTAACTATGTAGAAATCAAGAGACGTTAATTGGATTCGAAAGTGGATTTATTCATTTACAAGTCTTTTTTTTGGTACGGATTTATTAGTTTTTTTTAACAAATTTGATTTTGATCCACGGTTTTTATTTTTATTTTTTTTTTTTATGTTTTTATCTTTAGATTCTGGTTTGCTAGTACAAGTTTAACTTATGTACATCCATACTTATCATTAATAGGCTCTATCGTAATTTAGTCCAGAAGAATTAGTAATGAAATTCTATTTTATCTTTTTTTCCCTGTCAAACAAAATATATTTAAAATATTATGTAGTGTATATATATTATTTAATAGTATCAGTTTGGTTTGGTTAATCAACTTGTCAAATTGCAAGCTGAATTATGATTCTTATAAATTTAAATTAAAGTTGTAATTTTATGTTTCAATTGGGGGGGCAAGCACACACGAAATGGAATCATATTATTTGGTTACATAACCACCATTTTGTATCATGATATCTAGTCAAGTAAATCTTCAAGAATCATGTCAAGCTCCCCTTGTGTGACGATAGGATGAACAAAATTGCAACCTTGGTTGCAAAATCAAAAATTTTCGTTTTGTGTTTCTAGTATATTAATTGCACAATTAATGGGGTGGTTAAGGCATCAAAAGTAGGATGGATCTAAAGTATAAAATTGTAATTAAGGCTTGAGAAATCAGTTGAGACCAAGTAGGCTTGGTGGGTGAACAGGGGCTTGAAGCTTTGTGACCCGTTGTTGCATTTTCTATTGCACTCGTGATATATGCAACTTCTAAAGCAACCTTTTTATAGATTAACAAGTTTTAGCTACTTTATGTTGTTGGCTAGTGGGAAGGGTTAATATGAGCATGGATCAATTTTGTGGATTTTGTTCCAATTAAAAGAAGTGCTAACACTTTAAGAAAAAGTATGGCGTTGGTGCTGTACCTAGGTTGGATTTCGACATTACCAAATGCTTAGTTATTTTAGAACTTCATACTGTTTGTACAGTTAAGGAGCACTCCCTAATTTTGAATAAAAAAATTGTAATTAAATCATAAGATTAAGCAGAATGAATCATGTAATATTAATTCCTTTAAATTTATTTATTTTAAAGTTCTTTAAACCCAAAACTTTCAATATTTTTCTAGATAGATTTCTTTTTATAATAGATATATATAAAAGATAAATACATTTATTAAATAAAATGAATAAATACCTATTTATATATATATATATATATGTATGTATAAATATATATATTTTCACATTTCTTGTCGGTTGTCATGCCATGTCCTAATGTTTTGGACTTGTTATGGTGATATGTCCATGTCTGCATCAATACTTCTTAGTTACACACGGCAGAGATATAGTGAGTCTTTAGTTACAAACCATAGAGATGCATGGAGTGTACAGCTTACTTTATTGGTGCTTTTCTTAATAAACAAGTTGCATCCTCTTTGATGTTTTAGTTATATAGATCTTTTATTAAAAAAGTGCAACTTCTGATTTTTCTTTTCCCCTCCACTTTCAAATATTGTCAGTTACATCACAGCACACATGTTGTGATATTTTGAGAGATTTGCAAGTTACATATTAACTTGCAACTAAAGAAAATTACTGCATTTGGCCCTAAATTACACCATCTCCTTTGATAAGCATACCGGAAAGTATGAGAAATTACCCATCTACTGTCCCGACAAAATTAACCAAATTTTTAGCGTAGAAATGTGATAGACTGGATGATTGTTTGTGATTAAACTTTTTAAGTGTTTTTGACCTTTGTGACATGTTATGATTTATTTTATACTTTTTAGCGAATTACAATGTATTCTTTTGACATGCATTGAAAAGTATACTTTCTTTCATACTGTACAAATTACATTAACGACCATTGCATTAAAATTTTTGAAATAAATTACCTTAACTAGTTAACGGGATTAGTGGAAAAGGTAAATTTTTACTCTTATAAATTGTTTAAATTTTCTTTCAATTGCCTTGTGCACGTATACAATCACCCACCATTATTGCCAAAATCTCACCGCCCACATACTACCAGTCAAATCTACTATGCATGACTGCATGGTGCATCACTGCTGTTGTACGCCTCATTCCCTTTATATATTTAAATTATGTTGTTACATCTCTTATTCCCTCTATATATTTAAGTTGTGAAAACGCAATGATATCTCCATAACTAGACAATTATAATATATTGTAGCCATTTTCTATGTTTACCCATTGCTGTGGATGACCATCATACACCATTACCACCAATGAAACCAAACAAGTTGTTTACCACCAATCACCACTAGCAAAACCTTACTTTTCTGATCACGACTGCACCAACCTCAACAACTCCATCATTGCCTTCTGTCATCTTTGCCAGGTCAAAAGAGTTGAAGACTTCCAATTTCCATCTCTCCCTAGATCCACCATTGATTCAAAATGAACTTTCTCCATATTAAGGAAAAAAATAATAAAAAAAGGAAAATTCCTAATTTTGTTATTTCTAATGACACACAGTCCTTTACCATCCTTTATTTCATTAACAGCCAAGGGATATCGCCTTCAATTTTGATGTCCCCCCTGATATATCAAGTTAAATTTTGTTACAAATGCATATCAAATTACATTTTGTAATATGCAAGTATCTTTTCCACATCCCTTTTCGTTTCTCCATATCCCATTTTCTTCCCCGTTTTTCTATTATTAATGCACTTTCTCCTTGAACTTTATTTTCCCTAGATTGGATTTCCCTCACTCTATAATCTACTTTGCTATCTTTAGTCTACACACATAATATACTTATCAATACATGTTTTGTAGATATTCACTTATTTGAACCAACAATATGGTCGTCACGAACCATGACAACAAGCATACCTCTTAATTGTTCATCATTGTCATGAACCCATTACTAATCGATCCTCAAAATGCTCACTATGCTTCGATCTCTATAAAAAAAAGGAATAAGTGGAAGATTCCTAATGAGCAGGCTTCGATTAGAGTAGTGTAGGAGGATTCCCGACCAATGTTCATCGATCAAATCCCATAAAGAGAAAAGAAGCTACCGAAGCAACCACTTAGTGAAGAAAGGAACTGACTTGGAACTTGTGACTTCCTGGGGCCTTTGCTTTGATTCCCATCTCTTTTGTTTGGGGCTCTTGGCTAGAATGAAATGGGTTGCTTTATTGTCGTATTTATGTTGTTGATGGCTTTTCTTTTTATATGTATCAGATGATCAAATAATTTATTATTTCAATTCTTTCCATGATTAATTATACGGCCACCATCATTTTTGTGGTTATTTGTTAGTTAAGTAGTTTTGGCATGTCATAAAAAATTTTAGGACTTTTTATTGTAAAATATTAACTTACATGACATACACTTGAAAAAATAAATATATTTTTTGTGTGTCCCTAACTTTACACATTTTTCATTTCTTTTTTTTCTTTTTTATAAAAGAAATTGTGTTCTGTGTCCGTCTCTAGTAGTTTGTGTCAACGAGGGGGGTTCTTCCAAAAGAAAGGCAACCAAGCCTAAAAACCAGCACTCTTATACATGCATTCACAGTTCTACAAAAGGTAAATTCTTGAGAATTGAAGCAGTATTGTTTTGTTGTTCCTAAATTAGTTTTTCGTTCTCAGGGTGTGTGTACTTGCAGAGAATTGAGACGTTTCTCTTAGCTTTTAGAGGAAATAAATCAGGTGCATGTTACATAATAGCTGTTCTATCGTATTCTATTGCATACAACTTTTGCTCTACTAGTTATTTGATCTGAGGAGGAATGGACGAGAACTGGATAAAGGGAGTTTGACATCTACAACTGAAGACATTGGACTCTTTTCAAGAAGTTAAATTCATTTTCATGCTAAACGAATTGCCACTCGATAATATTTTTTGTTCATATTATTTTTCTGTGATATTATTTTTTTATTCTTATTAATCTATTTTTTTTCATGTTCTATATCTTAATAGAAATGCTCAATGAATCCAGCCATGCATCAAATAATACGTTGGATGAGCTGAATATGTTTGACGGAACTGATAGTCATTACTTCCACTTGAGATCACAAGGTCATCACTAGATGCGGGACTCTCATCTTATTAAATAGATACACTTATGTGCTATGTCCAAATTCTAGCATAATATGACAAAATTTTACCTTTCTTTCCCTCTCTTATGCAACAAACGCTAATATATACTATTTGTTTTAGGAACTAAGGTTCCTTCTTTCAAATGCAAGATGGTGGCTGGAGGAGTACAAATTTGATGGGTTTAGATTTGAGTTGTTACTTCAATGATGTATACACACCATGGTTTGCAAGTACAATTAAAATGCCATGGAGAATATACATGTGAATGCATGATGGGGTAATGTAGTATGGTTAACATATTTGTAAGGTCACCATGATGATTTGAAATGATTTGGATTACAAGAAACAGAAAAATCAAAGTGTAGCTACTTCTTAATACTCAACTCAAGCTTGTAGTTTGACACACGATAGCATATGCTTTAAGGTTGACGGATTTTGCTGAAATGATATGGATTACAAGAAACTAAAAAATCAAAATGTAGCTACTTCTTAATACTTAACTCAAGCTTGCAGTTTGAAGCACCATAGCATATATGCTTTAAGGTAGACTAAATATAAGATATGGTCCTGTAACTTTACTGAATTTGCTTTGCTTAGCTAATTTCCTATAATACCTTCTTGTTCCCATCAACTCATCCATCTCTTCTTCCTCTTCGTTGCTAAACTATCAAACACAACACCTGCTCTGTCCCACAACCTTTCCAGCTGAGAAAAGGCTGAAAGGCAGCTAGTCTTTTTCCTACTTTTCTGGTTGAAAGTTTGTTTCATAATTCTGCTATAACCTTTACTACATATTTGCAGTGACTTGTAATTGGTGGTAGTTGAACCCCCTCCCCCCTTTCTTTGTGGTCCAATCTTCTTAACTTTCTGCTTCTTGTGTATTGTTGTTGATGGCATGTGTTTAGGTTGAATAGCAAATTATTGTCCAAGCATTTCGGTCAACTAAATCAAGCAAAACTAAAATGCGCTAGGTACCATCCTCTTACACAGTAGTTTGTGAATTCCTGTTTATTCTCTTCACTTCTATTATAACTTTGATGTAATTAATCCTTATTTTCTCATTTATTTTGTATGCCACTGTCGATACAGCCTTCCTAAACTTTGATATCCTTTTACCCTATCATTTTGGCCCAACTCTTGGTCATATAACTCACATTTCCCGGAGGACAACACTTATTTATAATAAGTCAATGTTTCCCTATGGTGTGTGCTTAGTTTTTCTATACCTTTATTGGGTATGCTTCTGATATTTAGTGCTTTATCATTTCAATTTATGCTTCTTGTTGCGGATCTTCTCCTTCTGATATTTATTTAAGAAATTTTAAGAGTTCTGCAGTAGATATCTTGGACATTGATTCACACATATACCATGTGGATCACCATTGTCAGTCATTGTTTGTGAACTATTGGTTGTTAACTAGTTATCTGATTTCTTTAACGAATATTGGATTCCGCAAAAATGGAAATAACCTATTAAATCATAAGTTGCATCAAATTTTAACTTGATTACCATATGTATGAGTTGACGGTTCTATTTGTTGTATATGTTGAGATCATGAATATTGGTACGTTCTGATTGCAAGTTAGAGAAAAACTAAAGAAATTGAGCATCTTGTCAATAATAATACAGGGGTGTGTGATTCATAACCTTCTTCTAAGACACGTTGCTATGTGGTAGATATTTAAAAAGATTGGTCTATTTCATTTGGTGGCATTCTACTTGCTATTTGTTCTGATGATTTTTATTTTTTATTTTTTGGGTTAATTACAATTAGAAGTGTGTTTGGTGCACAAATAAACGCCGAAAATCTTTGAAAATTTCTAAAACCAATTTACTTTTTATTTTACTATACGAGTTACGAACCCACGAATTATTTCATTTTATCTTATT
Organism: Sideroxylon spinosum; assembly: GCA_003260245.2. Classification (NCBI taxonomy): domain Eukaryota; kingdom Viridiplantae; phylum Streptophyta; class Magnoliopsida; order Ericales; family Sapotaceae; genus Sideroxylon; species Sideroxylon spinosum. Next base: position 22,043,377 of record QLOD02000016.1, on the reverse strand, counting down.
TTTTGTTATACCAAACTCCTCTTAGGTAGCATTTATTGGAAATTATTACGAGTATGTTGGATTTGCTACTAATGTAGATGCTGGTTAATGATCTGATACACAGACTATTCCTTGAAGCTATTTACTATTGGTAAAGATGTACATATATTCTTTTACTAGTTATTTTATGTTTTTTTTGTGCGTGTCATGCATGTGTTTGCATTTTAAACATATTATTGATTTTAAAAAGCTTGATTTTAGGATCCAAATGATTAGTCGGGGTATGCATAAACTGATCTAGACACTCTGAGAATTATTGAAAAAATAAAAAATAAAAAAAACATGGGCTAGAAATTACATTCTATGGTTGACAGTTATGATGCTATGTAAAAGTTAGATGAGCATGACTTTCACCCCTTTTGATGTTTGAAATGGATGGATGTATTATCCAATACATCCTCTCCACTTTCATGGAGTGTTTTTTGTTCAATTGATTATAACAGTAGCCAAAACAAAAGAAGAATGAAGGATGACTAAATATCAAATGTTAAATATAAAATAGCTATGCTTGCATTGACGTTTTTCTTCATGAAGAAACCCTAATTGTTTTCAGGCTAGTGGAATGCCTAAATTCTGCATTCCTACTCAAGATGGTAGTGTTGGGTTTGACTATCGCCTTCATATGGTCATAGCAGATAAATCGATAGAGCTTCTCAAGTATGTTTTTTAATTTTTTTACTTTAAATAAAACTTCATATGTTATTGGTCAACCTTGGAAGTTGATTGCTGTACAATTTTAGAAATGGATGCTATTATCTTCCTACTTACAAAAGGTTTTTGGACCATAATTTTAAAAGACAAAAAATAGTGATGCTTTTATTTTTAAAACATGAAAGGTAGCAATATTAAGAAGGACAGACATGATCTGCTACAAATCAACTAGTTTTATCTGAACGGAAGTCAATAGAAAGGTTGAACTAAGTTAATGGGAATTGTTCTTTATAACCTTTCATGAATTATTTTTATTGTCCATAAATTTGTAGTCTCTAGCTATTTACAAGGATTGCATCTTACTTTTCTTTGCTCTGATAGTAAGTATACTATTGAAAGCAGTAGTTAATAGTATTTATTGAAATTTTGATCCTTTATTATAATTGTTCCTCATTTTTATGCCCAATTTTATGGTAATGATTCTTAACATTTGAGTAAGACTAGATATGAACTAAATTTAGCCAAGAATTTAATGGTTTAAACTTAAATTCGCTTGGCTAAAAAACTGTTCAAGCTAGCTCAAGCCGTGAATGAGTTAAAACTTTTAGAGCACACAATATGATGCTAGCGCAAGATTATTTTAGCTTAAATTTGTTTCCACATATTTGGTGGCATCTCTATTTAAGGAAGAGTAAAAGCTTCTTGTAGATTGTTTTGAAACTAGTATAGTGTAAATTAGTGGTAAAAATAATAAAGTTACCCCTCTGTAACATTTTTGAGTTTTTGGTGAGATCTTGGTTAATATTTTAGTAAGTCTCACCAACACCTATCTATGCAAAAATAAGGCGATAATCACAACTTTGGGAAATGGGATTTGAAGGTGAAGCAAAAGTTGTCACAAGTTCATAACATGAACTTACTAAGTATAACTTAATATTTAATTATCAAATGAAACTACTTAAGGAATTGATCCTTCATTATGTTACAAACAGAAGCGACCTGTGTTGGCACTGAAGATCTCCAAATATTCTTGATTAAGGATTAGCTATCCCAAGTTAAAATACATATCATCCCATGAAATACTGTTGGGCACGCAGCATGTCCAATTACTTTGTCATTTTTTTTTCAAAAATGGTTAGGACACACCTAGGAATGAACAATTAAAGGTCCTAAAATGATAAAATCTTTTGTTCGCCTTTTTTAATTACTTTTTATATGTTAAATTATTTTTTAAGCTATGGAACTTTGTTTGTTTAAGCTAAGGTACTAGTGATCTACATTCGAATGGGATTCCAGTGTATTTATTTAAGAATTATATTTGCTTTTTTTTTGTATCGTTATTTGAACAAGGAAAGGGATGAGGATTGGAGATTGGGTGATATAGTTCACACGCTCACTAATAGAAGGTGGTTAGAAAAATGTGTTACTTATGCTGGAAGTCATGATCAAGCTTTAGTTAGTGGAAAGACAATTGCCTTTTGGTTAATAGACAAGGTTACACTTCTTTTCAATATGTGCCTGTTATTTACTACACATGGTAATTTAAGTTCTTTTTGTTTTATCTTTTTTTTTTTTTTTTTGATAGGTATTAAAGTTTTTTTTATTTTTGGTAAGTTATTGAAGTTCTTTTGAGACGTGCTAATATATCAAAGGTTCATAGTAATCTATAACAACAGCTTCTAGCATCACATTGAGAAAGCATTAACATTAATCTATGGTTGGAATTTAAAGGGATTAGAGTTTTGTTAACCTCTTAGCTTGCAAATCTAATTTTTTCATAGGGTAGTGCTACCTTAAAAAAGACTAGGTTCTCATTGACATATTTTGTATGCTTAGATGAAATTTGTTATCATATGCAAAAACTTAGCAAATAGCCAAACTTTTGTAGTTGATCCCACCTTTTAAAATATTTCTTCATTTTTCTTCAAAAACACTCAGGAATTGTTTTATGTATGGTATGGAACAAGTCTAACACAACATACATGTACATGCATTCTTTAATGTTATGTTTGAAATCAGACACCTAGAATTATTTAATGTCATGTATTTGGTGCAAAAATTCTAGTTTTATGAAAAATAAAAATTTAAAAGAAAAGACTTAACTTGTTATTTATTTAGAAGAATCTTTTTTTTTTTTTTTTTGACATGCTTGGTCAATGTAGAAAGAAAGGAAAGAAATAAGGAAAAGGTGTAAGAATTATAAAAGCTAAAACTTTGGATTCAATCCATGAATCTGTTATTAGGTTTTCAATCCACTTTTACACCATTTAGCCTAACTACCAACGTTCAATCACCCACCGTGACCTTATTACATATCTCTTAAGCCCACTCTCATTCTACTCCTAAGATTTCAGGATGTATGTCTCTTCCAGCTTCACCTACCAAACATGGGGCCAAGCCTCCCAAGTCAATCGATGAGCTCAGAAAGGAACTCTTGCTGCTAAAAGAGGAAAAGCCAATGTCTTGCAGTGGAAATGGTGTTCAATTTAAGAACTCAGCAGACGCTACTCATGGTGGTACATCTGGAAACAATAAATGGAACTTGGAGACCCTGATCGCACAACTACACACCAAGAGCCCAAGTGTTGCCCAAACTTCAGGGATTTAACCATTTTCCAAAGCAAAATAGATTGGCCTTCTCCTTCTAAGAAGCAAGTTAGTAAGGCAGAGCAAACTGAAACTTTTGGGTTGAAGAAGGTGCAAAGATAACTTGTTGGACTGCGTTCTTCTGTATCCCAGATCACTTGGTGCCAGTGGATAGGTAGGTGTTCGGTTAGATGGCTTGTCAAATCTGTCATATATCTTATTTCAAGTAACCAGTCCTATTTCCCATCCACTGATTTAAAAAAAAAAAAAAAAAAAAGCTCCATTGTGTTCAATGGGTCGAATGAAGAAAAGCATGAGTTGGGCCTAGATTATCCCTCATTAAATGGGCAAATGAATGAAGCTCAAATGGATGCTCTTGTTGCTAAACCCACATAGGCCAAATTATTCTCATCTAACAGAATTAAGTCCAATGGGACTTGCATTGAACTTCGTCCCTAAAGCTTCTTATGATACAAAAAGAGTCTTAAGTTTCCTTCTCAGTCGAGGAGGTCTTCGATGAAATTAATAGACGGAATACCGCACTAGTGGGCTACTTTTTAGGTGCCAAGCCACAATATAAGTTTATGAAACTATTTGTTGAGAAAAAAGTGGAAAGCATTTGGCCATATTGATTTATTTATCCTAAAATCTGGGGTATTCATCTTTAATTTTCAAGTTGAATAAACAAAACTTATAGTTATGGAGATGGGACCATGGTCTTATTATGATAAACCTCTTTTGCTAAAGCCGTGGTCTCCATACTACTCGTTTGAAAGATATGGAGTTAGCTTGATTCCATTTTGGATCAGACTCCCTCACCTCAAGTTACATCTTTGGTCTACAAAAGCCCTCGGTAAATTAGTTATTACACACATAAATAGCTTAAGCTTGCTTCAAGTCACTTTAGAATGCTCAGTAGAGGAAAAAGCCACTGAATACTGCTCCTCACATGAAATATTAGAGGCTGGTACTAAATGCTCGAAAACAACAAAAGCTACAAACACATGATATTGAACCACTTTCAATTACCTTATTAACCTTTAATAAAGAAAGCCCGTAACCTGATCATGTAGACAATGAGTTCACAATGTCAAAAAGTAAAAAGAAGAAATTGAAGAAGAATGCTCAGTTAACGGGCAGAAGTTCAGCTTCTCCTTCCCTCTCTAAATGAGTTTTGCTGTCTGGAACATTAGGGGCTCGAATAGCTCTATCAAGCATCACTAAGCCATACAACTCATTAAAGCTAACTCTTTGAACCTTTTTGTTCGCTGGAGACAAAAGTAAGGCAATTTAATGTACAAAACTTTTACCAAGGCGGAAAAGAAAGAGTGATACTTTACGGAAATTAGATCGTGCCTTAATTAATAGTGCTTAGATGCCTGATTTCCCACATCCCTATACTAAATTTTGACCTTATGGGGTTTCAGACCATTCTTCTATTGTTGTGCATATTGGTGTTGGGCTGAAGGTGGGCAAGAAAGCTTTAAATTCTTTAATTGTAGAGCAGATTTTGAGGAGTTTTTACCTACTATTGCAAGGGCTTGGAGTATTCGAGTGGATGGGTATAAAATGTTCGAACTCTATCAAAAACTTAAGGAGGTGAAGACGGCTCTAAGGCTTTTGTGTCATAAAAAATGCTCGGAACAATAGTCTTTTATCAAGGCTTTGAGGGAAAAATTATTCTCACACCAGGAGTTTTGTACTAGCCATGGCCTTATTGGTGATTTGTTGCAATAGGAGGCTGATTGTTAGGAAAAATTGAGGGTTGCTTTGCATAATAAGGAGAGTTTAGCTAAATAAAAGAGCAGAGTTTAATGGCTTAAGGAAGGGGATCAAAACTCGTCTTTTTTTTCAATTCAATTAAGTCTCGGAATAATGTGAATAAGGTGCTTTGTATTTAAAGGGAAGATGGTATCATGCTTATTGAGCTGAACCTTGTGAAGGATGAGATTGTGTTGTTCTACCAAAACTCATTGAGGAGGGAATCTCCTATTTGCTATCGAGTAAACATCTTCTTCGTAATTTTCTTAATGGATCAGTGCATGATGCAATGAGTAGGCTTTTCGAAGCCCTAGTATCTACTAAGGAGATTAAGTTTGTGTTCTTTAGCTCACATCCAAATAAAGCTCCAGGACCTGATGGTTTCAATGCCTTTTTCTTTCGTAATATAAGGCACATTGTGGGTGATGATATTGTTGCTGCTATTAAGGAGTTCCTTATCTTTGGTATGTTATTTGGTGAAGCTAATGCCAATATCATTGCTTTGGTGCCCAAAGTTCCTAATTCTTCTATGGTTAAGGATTTTTGACCCATTTCTTGTTATAATACTCTTTACAAGTGTATTACTAAGATATTTTGAAAGGGTTAAAAGGGTCTTGCCTGCTATTATTAATCATTCCTAAGCTGCATTTGTTGCTGGATGACACATTTTTGATAATATTCTTCTTGCTTAGGAAATAATGAGGAAATACTATCATAATAAGAAGTCTTCTCGGTGTACTTTTAAAGTTGATCTGATGAAAGCTTATGACTCTGTCCGGTGGGAGTTCCTTTGGGATGATATAGAGTTATTGGGTTTCCCTTCTAAACTTTTCTAATGGATTAGGGCTTGTGTGTCTACTCCCATGTTTTCAGTAAGTATTAATGGGGAGCTTAATGGATATTTTCCAGGAAAAATGGGCTATAGTAAGGTGATCTTTTGTCCCTTTATCTCTTTGCCATTTGTATGGAAGTATTATCATGTATCATTCGGAAGAAGATTTACTCTTCTGATCAGTTTTGATTTCATTAGAGATGTGGGAAGACTGATCTCACTCATCTTTCTTTTGCTGATGATTTGATGCTATTCTCTTATGGTGATCTTCGTTCGATTGGGGTTCTTAAGGATGAACTTGATATTTTCTCTTCACTTTTAGGCTTGATTCCTAGCCTTTCTAAGAGTGATATGTATGTTGCGGGAGTGGATGTTGATTATAATTGCTATTGAGAGTTAGTGGGGTTTAGGAGTGGCTCTTTACCACTAAATTATTTGGGTGTTCCTTTACTATCTTCTAAGCTTAGGGCCTCTAATTACTTGGAGTTGGAGAATAGAATTCTGAAAAGGTTGAAGTCTTGGACGAATAGATTTCTTTCTTAATCTGTTCGATTACAGCTTATTTAATCTATGTTGTTCAGCATCC